>JAREIK010012424.1:0-181459 GCA_029783825.1 Sapria himalayana | reverse complement strand
TAAACCGTAATATATAATAAATAATTTATTAAAAAATTAATTACAAAATAAATTATGAGTGATACAAATATAATTTAAATAATTTATTCTTCATAAAAAAAAAAGCTTATATAAAGAAGCAAAAACTAAAAAAAATTATTATTTAGTAATAAATTTACTTGGATTTTTAATATTTTTAGGTTTTGCAATTATATTTTAATTTATATCTATCATATAATAATAGCATATTAATTTATTTTTGATAATTGATATCATATCTATCAATAAATCTTTATATATTGTTAATATTATATATTATAATGATTATTATTACTAAATATTAATATCACATTTTAAAAATTTTAAAATTCTTATATTTTCTAAAGTTATAACCTTTGAAAAAGTAAAAAAATATCAAAAATAACTTTTTGGTTATTTCATTATTTAAATAAAACCTATAAAACCCTAAATGACTAAAAACATAAATCTCTAAATTCTTAAAAGAAAAAACTTCTAAATACTTAAAATATTAAACTAGTATGCATTAAAATTTAATCATAAATCTCATTTTAATTTTTATTCAGAATAAATTTAAAATTTTTTTTAATTATTTATCAGTTCTTTTTATATAAATATTAATTACAAAACAAATTATTAGTGAGACGGATCTAATTTAAATTAGAATGGTATACCCAAAATATTAAAGAAAAATATCAATATTATTTTTTTAATTATAATTTTAAATATTCAGTTTAATTATTTATTTGTTTATTTTTATATAAATATTAATTAAAAAATAAATTATGAGTTAGGAAAATATAATATATATAAATTAATTTTCATCACAAAAATATGGATAAACTTTTTAAAATAAAAAAAATTTCAAAACAACAAATAATTATATAGTAATATATTTTGATTTATTCTGAATCACTTTAGGTTTTTTTATTATATTTTAATTTATATCAATTTATTAATAATAGATTATTAATTTATTTTTTGATCATTTTTAGAATATTTATCAATAATATTGTTTATATTGAATTTATATGATCTAAAAATAAATGATTATATTAACTAAATATTGAAAACCACTAAATGCATACACAGTCAAATCAGTAAACTCCTAAGGCCCGTAATGCCTAAATACATAAACCATTAAACTACTATATACTACTTAATAATTAAGAAATCTAGTTTTTATTTCAATTTATTATTATTTTAAATATTCATTTTAATTATATATTATTATTTTATTGAAATATTTATTACAAAATAAATAATGAGTGCAACAAATATAAATTAAATAATTTATTTTTATTCAAAAAAAATATATACGCTTATAAAAGAAGTAAACTTTTAAAAATTAAAAATTATTATCCAGTAATATATTTTACTTTAATTTTGAATCAATTGGGGTTTTGTAAATATTTTTTAATTAATATCTATCTTATTATTAATAGTTTAAAAATTTAATATTTGATCATTATTATAATATCTATCATTAAAATTATTTATATTGAATTTATATGATATATAATTATTAAAATTATTATAACTAAATATTATATTCACATTTCAAAAAATTTTAAATATTATTATATTTTCAAAGGTTATAACCTATGAAAATGACAAATAATTACAAATTTTTTTTTTGTTATTTTATTGTTTAAATAAAACCTATAAACCACTAAGTGCCTAAGAACATAAATTGCAAAACTTTTAAACGACAAAACTTCTAAATACTTAAACTATTAAACTAGTATACATTAATAATAAATCATTAATCTAATTTTAATTTTTAAGTGTAATTTTAAATTTTTATTTTAATTATTTATCAGTTTAATTTTATTGAAATATTAATTATAATATAAATTATAAGTGAGAGAGATCGCTTTTAAATAATTTATTTTTTAATAAAAAATATATATATGATTATAAAAAGAGGTACAATTTTAAAAACAAAAAATTATTATTTTGTAATATATTTTATTTTGATTTTGAATCATTTTAGTTTTTGTAATAATATTTTAATTTATATCATTCTTATTAATAATAGTTTATAAATTTTTTATTGATCATTATTATAATATCTATTAATAAAATTATTTATATTGAGTTTACATTATATATAATTATTAAGAATATTATAACTAAATATTTAATTAACATTTAAAAAATTTTAAAATTAGTATATTTTCCAAGGTTATAACCTTCCAAAATTAAAAAAGATTAAAATATTTAATTTTAATTTTTTTATTCTTTAAATAAAAACTATAAATCACTAAAGTCCTAAACACTTAAATCACTAAACCCCAAAACACCTAAATACTTAAACCATTTAACTGGTATATCCTGAATAATAAATAATAAATCTCAATTTTATTTGTATTCATTATAATTATAAATATTCATTTTAATTATTTATTAGTTTATTTTTATAGAATTATAAATTAAAAATAAATTATGTGGAACACAAATATAATTTAAATAATTTACTTTTAAAAACAAAAATTATAACCTTATAAAAATAAGCAAAACATCAAAAAAATTATTATTTAGTATTATATTTTAATTTGATTTTGAATAAATTTACGTTTTGAAAATATATTTTAAAAAATATCTATCTTATTAATAATAGTTTATTAATTTATTTTTTGATCATTAAGATAATAACTATCAATATTTTTTGAATTAACATGATATATTTTATTTGCAAATATATTTGTTGATCATTAATAATTCAATATAATTGTTTAAAAATAAATTTTTTGTTATATCATTGTTTAAATAAAACTTATAAACCATTAAATGCCTAGATACATAAATCTCTAAATTCCTAAACCTCGGAGACCCTAAATACCTAAACCTTTAAACTCATAAAACATAAATATAATTTAAATAATTTATAGAAATATTAATTACAAAATAAATTATGAGTGACAAATATAATTTAAATAATATATTTTTCATCAAAAAAATATATAAGCATATAAAATGATGCAAATACTAAAAAAAATTATTATTTAGAAAAAAATTTTACTTTAATTTTGAATCATTTTATGTTTTTCAATTATATTTTAATTTATATCTATCATATTAATAAAAGTTGATTAATTTATTTTTTGATAATTGATATAATATTATCAATAAAATTGTTTAGATTTAGTTTATATTATATATAGTGATAATTATTATTATTACTAAATATTGTATTCTTATTTTTAAAAAATTTTAAAATTATTATATTTTCAAATGTTAAGACATTTGAAAATTTGAAAAAATATCAAAAATAATTTTTTTGTTATTTCATTATTTGAATAAAACATATATACCATTAAATACCCAAATAATTAAATCAATAACTACTAAATCTCGAAAACCCTAAATAGATAAATTTTTTAAACTGGTATATCCTATATAATAAATGATAAATTAAATTTTTATTTTTTTCATTATAATTTTAAATATTCATTTTAATTATTCTTTTGTTTATTTTTATATAAATATTAATTATAAAATAAATTTTAAATTAGACAAATATAATTTATATAAATTATTTCTCAACAAAAAAATATAGATAAACTTATTAAAAGAATAAAAAAATTAAAAACAAAAATTATTATATAGTAATATATTTTACTTTGTTTATGAATCAATTTAGGTTTTATAATTATATCTTAATTGATATCTAACTTATTAATAATAGATTATTAATTTATTCTTTGATCATTATTAGAATATTTATCAATAAAATTGTTTATATTGAATTTATATGATATATAAATATAATGATTATTATAACTGAATATTGTATTTACATTTAAAAAAAAATTAAAAATTATTATATTTTCAAAGGTTATAACCTTTGAAAATATCAAAAAATAATAAAAATAATTTTTTTATTATTATATTTTTTAATAAAACCTATAAACCACTAAATGCATACACAGTTAAACAGTAAACTTATAAGCCTCTTGATGCCTAAATACATAAACCATTAAACTGCTATATACTACTTAATAATTAATAAATCTAATTTTTATTTCTATTTATTATAATTTTAAATATTCATTTTTATTATTTTTTAGTTTATTTTTATAGAAATATTTATTAAAAATTAAATTATGAGAGCGACATATATATTTTAATTAATTTATTTTTAATCAAAAAAATATATGCTTATAAAAGAAGGAAAATTTTAAAAATTTAAAATTAATATTCAGTAATATATTTTACTTTAATTTTGAATCAATTTGGTTTTTGTAAATATTTTTTTATTAATATCAATCTTTTTATTAATAGTTTATTAATTTTTATTTTGATCATTATTATATTATCTATCAATAAAATTGTTTATATTGAATTCATATGATATATAATTATTAATATTATAATAAATAAATATTATATTCACATTTCAAAGAATTTTAAATATTATTATATTTCCAAAGGTTATAACCTATGAAAATGACAAAAAATTACAAATTCTTTTTTGTTATTTTATTGTTTTAATAAAACGTATAAACCACTAAATGCGTAAAAACATAAATAGCTAAACTCCTAAATGACAAATCCTTTAAATACTTAAACCATTAAAGATGTGTACATTAATAAAAAATCATAAATCTCAATTTAATTTTTATTAAGTATAATTTTAAATTTTTATTTTAATTATTTATCAGTTTATTTTTATAGAAATATTAATTATGAAATAAATTATTAGTGAGACAGATCTAAATTAATTAATTTATTTTTCATCAAAAAATATATATATCCTTATAAAAAGAGGCAAAATTGTAAAAATAAAAATTTATTATTTAGCAATATATTTTTTTTATTTTGAATCATTTTAGATTTTTCAATTTTATTTTAATATATATCATTCTTATTAATAATAGTTTTTAATTTTTTATTTATCATTATTATAATATGTATTAATAAAATTATTTATATTGAGTTTACATTATATATAATTTTTAAGATTATTATAACAAAATATTATATTCACATTTAAAAAAAATTAAAAATTATTAAATTTTCAAAGGTTATAATCTTTAAAAATTAAAAAAAAATCAAAAAATTAACTTTTTTATTTTTTCATTCTTTAAATAAAAACTATAAATCACTAAAGGCCTAAACACTTAAATCACTAAACTTCAAAACACCTAAATACTTAAACTAATAAACTAGAATATCCTGAATAATAAATTATAAATCTCTATTTTATTTGTATTCATTATAGTTTTAAATATTCATTTTAATTATTTATTAGTATATTTTTATAGAATTATAAATTAAACATAAATTATGTGGAAGACATATAATTTAAATAATTTACTTTGAATAAAAAAATTATAAACTTATAAAAAGAAGCAAAACATGAAAAAAAATATTATTTAGTCTAATATTTTATTTTTATTTTGAATAAATTTACGTTTTGCAAATATATTTTAAATAATATCTTTATTTTTAATAATAGTTTATTAATTTATTTTATGATCATTAATATAATATCTAAAAATATAATTATTTATATTGAATTTACATGATATATAATTATTTAGATTATCATAACTAAATATAGTATTCACATATTAAAAAAATTTAAAAATTGTTATATTTTCAAAGGTTATAACCTTCAAAATTGATAAAAAATAACAAAAATAAATTTTTTGTTATATAATTATTTAAATAAAACTTATAAACCATTAAATGTCTAAATACATAAATCTATAAATTCCTAAACCTCAAAGCCCCTAAATACTTAAACCTTTAAACACGTAAACCTTAAATATAATTTAAATAATTTATATAAATATTAATTACAAAATAAATTTTGAGTGATACAAATATAATTTAAATAATATATTTTTCATCAAAAAAATATATAATCTTATAAAATGATACAAAAACTAAAAAAATTATTATTTTGTAAAAAATTTTACTTTGATTTTGAATCATTTTAGGGTTTTTAATTATATTTTAATTTATATCTATCATATTAATAATAGTTTATTAATTTATTTTTTGATAATTGATATAATATATATCAATAAAATTATTTATATTTAGTTGATATTATATATAGTTATAATAATTATTATTACTAAACATTGTATTAACATTTTTTAAAAATTTTAAAATTATTATATTTTCAAATGTTATAAACTTTGAAAATTTGAAAAAATATCAAAAATAAATTTTTTGTTATTTCATTATTTAAATAAAACCTATAAACGACTAAATGCCTAAAAACATAAATTGCTAAATTCTTAAATGACAAAACCTCTAAATACTTAAACCATTAAATTGCTATACATTAATAATAAATCATAAATCTCATTTTAATTTTTATTAAGTATAATTTTAAATTATTATTTTAATTATTTATCAGTTTATTTTTATAGAAATATTAATTACAAAAAAATTATTAGTGTGATAGATCTATTTTTAATAATTTATTTTTTATCAAAAAAAAATATATGCTTATAAAAAGATGCGAAATTTTAAAAACAAAATTTTATTATTTTGTAATATATTTTATATTGATTTTGAATCATTTTAGTTTTAGCAATTATATTTTAATTAATATCATTCTTATTAAAAAAAGTTTATTATATTTTTATTGATCATTATTATAATATCTATTAATAAAATTATTTATTTTGAGTTTACATTATATATAATTTTTAAGAATATTATAATAAATATTATATTAACATTTAAATAAAATTAAAAATTATTATATTTTCAAAGGTTATATCCTTCCAAAATTAAAAAAAATTTAAAAATTTTATTTTTTATTTTTTAATCCTTAAAATAAAAACTCTTAATCACTAATGTACTAAACACTTAAATCACTAAACCCCAAAACGCCTATATACTTAAACCATTAAACTAGTTTATCCCGAATAATAAATATTAAATCTCAATTTTATTTGTATTCATTATAATTTTAAATATTCATTTAAATTATTTATTAATTTATTTTTAATGAATTATAAATTAAAAATAAATTATATGGAAGACAAATATAATTTAAATAATTTATTTTAATAACAAAAAAATATAAACTTATAAAAAGAAGCAAAACATCAAAAAAGTTATTATTTAGTATTATATTTTACTTTGATTTTGAATCATTTTAGTTTTTTAATTATATTTTAATTTATATCTATCATATTAATAATAGTTTATTAATTTATTTTTTGATAATTGATATAATATTTATAAATAAAATTGTTTATATTTATTTTATATTATATATAGTTATAATAATTATTATTACCAAATATTATATTCACATTTTTAAAAAATTTTAAAATTATTATATTTTCAAATGTTATGACATTTTAAATTTTGAAAAAATATCAAAAATAAATTTTCTGTTATTTCATTGTTTATATTAAAGCTATAAACCATTAAATGCCTAAATACTTAAATCAATAACTTCTAAATTTCAAAAACCCTAAATACTTGAATTTTTTTAAACACTTATATCGTAAATAATAAATAATAAATCTCATTTTTATTTTTTTCATTATAATTTTAAATATTCATTTTAATTATTTATATGTTTATTTTTATATAAATATTAAATACAAAATAAATTATAAGTTATAAAAATATAATTTATATAAATTATTTTTCGACAAAAAAAATATAGATAAACTTATTAAAAGAAGAAAAAATTAAAAAACAATAAATTATTATATAGTAATATATTTTACTTTGTTTCTGAATGATTTTAGGTTTTGTAATTATATTTTAATTGATATCTAAATTTTAATAATAGCTTATTAATTTATCTTTTGATCATTATTAAAAAATTTATCAATAAATATATTTATATTTAATTTATATGATATATAAATTTAATTATTATTATAACTAAATATTGTATTTACTTTTGAAAATAAATTTAAAATTATTATATTTTCAAAGATTATAAACTTTGAACATGTGAAAAAACAAAAAAAAATATTTTTAATTATTATTTCATTGTTTAAATAAAACCTATAGATCACTAAATGCCTAAACACTTAAATCACTAAACTACAAAATCACGATACCCCTATATAGATAATCCTTTAAACGGGTATCCCCTAAATAATAATTAATATATCTCATATTTATTTGTTTTTATTTTAATTTAAAAAATTCATTATGATTGTTTAGTTTTTTATTTATATATATATATTAATTATAAAATAAATTATGAGTTAAAAATTTAATTTATAAAAATTATTTTTCATCAAAAAATAGATAAACTTAAAAAAAGAAAAAAATATAAAAACAAATAATTATTATTTAAGTAATATATTTTGCTTTGCTTTTGAATCATTTTAGGTTTTGATATTATATTTTAAGTAAAATTATTCTTATTCATAATAGATTTTTAATTTAATTTTAGATAATTATAAGAATATCTATCAATAAAATTGTTTATATTGATTTTATATGATATATAATTATTATGATTATTATAAATAAATATTTATTCACTTTTGAAAATTAATTTAAAAATTATTTTATTTTCAAAGGTTATAAACTTGGAAAATATCAAAAAATAATAAAAATAATTTTTTTTTATTTTTTTTCTTAAATAAAACCTATAAACTATTAAATACATGCACAGTTAAATCAGTAAACTCCTAAATATCATAATGCCTAAATACATAAACCATTAAACTGCTATATACTACATAATAATTAATAAATCTAATTTTTATTTCTATTTATTATAATTTTAAATATTCATTTTAATTATTTATTAGTTTATTTTTATTGAAATATTTATTAAAAAATAAAGTATGAGTGCGAAAAATATAATTTAATTAATTTATTTTTAATAAAAAAAAAATATACGATTCTAAAAGAAGTAAAAATTTAAAAATGAAAAATTATTATCCAGTAATATATTTTACTATAATTTTGAATCAATTTGGGATTTGTAAATATTTTTTAATTAATATCTATCTTTTTATTAATAGTTTATTAATAAAATTATTTATATTTTCTATAAATAAAATTATTTATATTGAATTTATATGATATATAATTATTAATTATATTTAAACTAAATATAATATTCACATTTCAAAAAATTGTAAATATTATTATATTTTCAAAGGTTACAACCTATGAAAATGAAAACAAATTATGAATTTTTTTTTTGTCATTTTATTTTTTTATATAAAACCTATAAACCACTAAAAGCCTAAAAACATAAATCGCTAAACTCCTAACGACAAAACCTCTAAATACTTAAACTATTAAATTGGTATTCATTAATAATAAATCAAAAATCTCATTTTAATTTTTAATAAGTGTAATTTTAAATTTTTATTTTAATTATTTATCAGTTTATTTTTATAGAAATATTAATTACAAAATAAATTATTAGTGAGACAGATCTAATTTTAATTAAACCGGTATCCCTAAATAATAAATAATAAATAATAAATCTCATTTTTTTTCATTATAATTTTAAATATTTATTTTAATTATTAATTTATTTTTATATAACTATTAATTAAAAGATAAATAATGAGTTAGACAAATATAATTTATTTAAATTATTTTTAATCAAAAAAATAAAATAAACTTTTTAAAATAAAAAAAAAATTACAAAATAAAAAAGTATTATATAGTAATATATTTTGGTTTACTTATGAAACATTTTATGTTTTGTAATTATATTTTAATTGAAATCTATCTTATTAATAATAGATTATTAAATTATTTTTTGATCATTAATACAATATTAATCACGAAAATTGTTTATATTAAATTTATATGATATATAAAATTAATGATTATTATACCTAAATTTTGAATTCGCTTTTGAAACAAATTTAAAAATTATTATATTTTCAAAGGTTATAACCTGTGAAAATATCAAAAAATAAAAAAAAATAAATTTTTTGTTATTTTATTTTTTAAATAAAACCTATAAACCACTAAATGCATTCACAATTAAATCAATATACTCCTAAACCCCGTAATACCAAAATAAAACCATTAAACCACTATATAATACATAATAATTAATAAATCTAATTTTTATTACTATTTATTATAATTTTAAATATTCATTTAATTATTTATTAGTTTATTTTTATAGAAATATTTATTACAAAATAAATTATGAGTAAGACAAATATAATTTAAATAATTTATTTTTAATCAAAAAATATATATACGCTTATAAAAGAAGTAAAATTTAAAAATTAAAAATTATTATTTAGTAATATATTTTACTTTAATTTTGAATCAATTTCGGTTTTGTAAATATTTTTTAATGAATATCTATCTAATTATTTATAGTTTATTAATTTAATTCTGGATAATTATTATAATAACTATCAATAAAATTGTTTATATTGAATTTATATGATGTATGATTATTAATAATTTTATAACTAAATATTGTATTCACATTTCAAAAAATTTTAAATCTCAAAGCCATTAAACTGGTATACATTAATAATAAATCATAAATCTCATTTTAATTTTTATTTAGTATAATTTAAAATTTCTATTTTAATATTTTATCAGTTTATATATATAGAAATATTAATTACAAAATAAATTATTAGTGAGATAGATATAATTTAAATAATTTATATTTCATCGAAAAAAATATAAGCTTATAAAAATAGGCACAATTTTAAAAACAAAAATTTATTATTTACTAAAATATTTTATTTTGATTTTGTATCATTTTAGATTTTGCATTTATATTTTAATTTATATCATTCTTTTTACTAATAGTTTATAAATTATTTATTAATCATTATTATAATATCTATTAATAAAATTATTTATACTGAGTTTACATTATATATAATTATTAAGATTATTATAACTAAATATTATATTCACATTTAAAAAAATTCAAAATTATTATATTTTCAAAGGTTATAACCTTAAAAAATTAAAAAAAACAAAAAATTAAATTTTTTGTTTTTTCATTCTTTAAATAAAAATTAAAAATCACTAAAGCCATAAACACTTAAATCACTAAACCCCAAAACACCTAAATACCTAAACTATTAAAACTGTATATCATGAATAATAAATAATAAATCTCACTTTTATTTGGATTAATTATATTTTAAATATTCATTTTAATTATTTTTTAGTTTATATTTAAAGAATTATAAATTACAAAATATATTATGAGGAAAACAAATATACTTTAAAGAATATACTTTTAAGAACAAAGAATATAAACATATAAAAAGAAGCAAAACATCAAAAACATTATTATTTAGTAATTTATTTTACTTTGATTTTGAATAAATTTATGTTTTGCAAATATATTTTAAAAAATATATATTTTATTTATAATAGTTTATAAATTTATTTTTTGATCATTAATAAAATATCTATCAATATAATTGTTTATATTGAATTGATATGATATATAATTATTAATATTATCAAAACTAAATATAGTATTCACATTTAAAAAATTTTAAAATTGTTATATTTTCAAAGGTTATAACTTTCAAAATTGAGAAAAAATAACAAAAAATAAATTTTTTGTTATATCATTGGTAAAATAAAACTTATAAACCATTAAATACCTAAACACATAAATCTCTAAATCCTAAACCCCAAAGTCCCCTAAATACTTAAACCTTTAACTCGTAAACCTTAAATATAATTTAAATAATTTATTGAAATAATAATTACAAAATAAATTATGAGTGATACAAATATAATTTAAATAATTTATTTTTTATCAAAAAAAAATATAATGTTATAAAATGAGGCAAAAACGAAAAAACAAAAATTATTATTTAGTAATAAATTTACTTTGATTTTTAATAATTTTACTTTTTGTAATTAAATTTTAATTTATATGTATCATATTTATAATACTTTAGTAATTTATTTTTTGTTAATTGATATTATATCTATCAATAAAATTGTTTATATTAAGTTTATATTATATATTGTTATAAAAATAATTATTACTAATATTATATTCACATTTTTAAAAAATTTTAAAATTATTATATTTTCAAAGGTTATAATCTATGAAAATTTGAAAAAAATATCAAAAATAATTTTTTTGTTATTTCATTGTTTAAATAAAATATATAAACCACTAATTGAGTAAATACTTAAATGAATAACTTCTAAATTTCGAAACCCTAAATAGATAATTTTTTTAATCAGATATATAATAAATAATAAACAATAAATCCATTTTTATTTTTTTCATTATAATTTTAAATATTCATTTTAATTATTTATTTGTTTATTTTTAAATAAATATTAATCACAAAATAAATTATGAGTTAGACAATTATTATTTATATAAATTATTTTTTATCAAAAAAAATATATATACAATTATTAAAAGAAAAAAAAATTAAAAATAAAAATTATTATATAATAATATAATTTGCTTTGCTTCTGAATCATTATTGGTTTTGTAAATATATTTTAATTGATATCTATCTTTTTAGTAATAGATTATTAATTTATTTTTTGATCATTATTAGAATATTTATCAAAAAAATTATTTATATAGAATTTATATGATATATAAATATAATGATTATTATAACTAAATATTGAATTCACTTTTGAAAAAAATTTTAAATTATAACCTTTGAAAATGTGAAAAAAAAATATATATTATTTGTTATATTTCATTGTTTAAATAAAACCTATAAACCACTAAATTCCTAAACACTTAAATCAACTACTCCTAAATCTGTAAAACCCTAAATAATAAATAATAATCCTTTTAAACCGGTAACCCTAAATAATAAATAATAAATCTCAATATTATTTTTTTCATTATAATTTTAAATATTCATTTTAATTATTTATTTGTTTATTTTTATATAAATATTAATTACAAAATAAATTATGAGTTAGACAAATATAATTTATATAAATTATTTTTCATTAAAATGAAAAATAAGTTATTTTTAAAAAAAAATATCAAAACAATAAATTATTATATAGTAATATATTTTGCTTTCTTCTGAATCATTTTTATATAGTAATATATTTTCAACTAAATATTATTATTTAGTAATATATTTTGATTTGAGAATAAATCAATCTGTTATGTAAATATATTTTAATTATTATTTATATTATTAATAATAGTTTATTAATTTAATTTTTGATCATTATTATAATATCTATCATTAAAATTTTTTATATTGAATTTATATGATATATAATTAGAAAGATTAATATAATTATACATAGTATTCACATTTCAAAAAATTTTAAAAATTATTTTTTTAAAGGTTATAACCATTGAAAATCACAAAAAATCTAAAAAAAAATTTTTATTTTTATTATATAAATAAAACCTATAAACCACTAAATACCTGAAAACATAAATTGATAAACGGCTAAACGACAAAACTCCTAAATAATCAAACCATTAAACTAGTATACCACATATAATAAATCATAAATCTCATTTTAATTTGTTTTCATTATAATTTTAAATATTCATTTTAATTATTTATTAGTTTATTTTTTATAGAAATATTAATTACAAAATAAATAATGAGCGAGACAACTATAATTTTAATAATTTATTTTTAATCAAAAAAAAATATAAGCATATAAAAGGAAGTAAAAATTTTAAAACAAAATTATTATTTAGTAATATATTTTACTTTGATTTTGAATCATTATATATAGGTTTTGCAATTATATTTTAATTGCTATCAATCTTATTAAGAATAGTTTATTAATTTATTATTTGATCAATTTTATAATATCTAACAATAAAATTACTTTTATTCAATTTAAATGTCATATAATTATTAAGATTATTATAACTAAATATTATATTTACATTTGAAAAAAAATTAAAAATTATTATATTTTGAAAGGTTATAACTTTGAAAGGTTATAACTTTGAAAAATGATAAAATATCACAAAAATAATTTTATTATTAATTTTTTATTCAAATAAAAGTTATAAACCACTAAATGCTTAAACATTTAAATCTCTAGACTCCTAAACCCAAAAACCCCCTAAATACTTAAACCATTAAACCTATATAACCTAAATAATAAATTATAAATCTCATTTTTATTTGTTTTCATTATAATTTTAAATATTCATTTTAATTATTTTTTAATTTATTTTTATAGAAATAGTAATTACAAAATAAATAATGAGTGAGACATATAATTTAAATAAATTATTTTTTTAAAAAAATATAAGCTTATAAAAATAAACAAAATTTAAAAAATTTAAAATTTTATTTAGTAATATAATTTACTTTGATTTTGAATTATTTTGGGTTCTGCAAATATATTTTAAGTAATATCTATTTTATTAATAATTGTTTATTAATTTATTTTTTGATCATCAAAATACTATATATTAATAAATTTTTTTATATTGAATTTACATCAAATATAATTATTAAGATTATTATAACTAAGTATTGTATTCATATTTTAGAACTATTAAAAAATTATTATATTTTCAAAGTTTATAACCTTTGAAAATCACGAAAATTCAAAAAATAAATTTTTTGTTATTTAATTGATTAAATAAAATCTATAAACACCTAATTGTGTAAACATATAAATCAATAAACTCATTAACCCCAAAACCACAATAAACTTAAACCATTAAATAGGTATACCCTAAATAATTAATCATAAATATCATTTTAATTATATTCATTATAATTATATATATACATTTTAATTATTTATTAGTTTATTTTTATAGAAATATAAATTAAAAAATAAATTAATATTGAGACAAATATAATTTAAATAATTTATTTTTCATCAAAAAATATATAAGCTTATAAATGGATACAAAAATTTAAAAATTTAAAAATTTAAAATTAATATTTAGTAAAATATTTCACTTTGATTTTGAATCATTTTAGGTTTTGTAAATATATTTTAAACAATATTTATCTTATTAATAATTGTTTATTAATCTTTTGTATGATCATTATTATAATATATATCAATATAATTGTTTATATTAAATTTACATGATAGAGAATTATTAAGATTATCATAACTAAATATAGTATTAACATTTAAAAAAAATTTAAATATTGTTATAGTTTCAAAGATTATATCCTTCAAAAATGAGAACAAATAACGAAATTTTTTTTTAATATTATATTTTTTAAATAAAACCTATAAATTACTAAATCCCTAAACACTTAAATAACTAAATTCTTAAATCCCAAAACTCCGAAATATATAATCTTTTAAACATTTATATTTTATCTTATTAATAATAGTTTTATTTAATTTCTATCTTATTAATATATTTTACGTTGATTTTGCATCATTTTAGGTTTTGCAATAAATTTATTTTAATATCTTTCTTATTAATAATAGTTTATTATTAATAAGAAAGATATTAAAATATTAATATATAACCTTCAAAAATTAGATAAAATCACGTAAGGCATAAACACTTAAATGACTAAACACCAAAACACTTAAATACTTAAACCATTAAACCTGTATATCCTGAATAATAAATATTAAATCTCAATTTTATTTGAATTCATTATAATTTTAAATATTAATTTTAATGATTTATTAGTTTATTTTTTAAAAATTATAAACTACAAAATAAATAATGAGGAAGACAAATATAATTTAAATAATTTATTTTTAATAACAAAAATATATTTAATAATATATACTTTGATTTTGAATATATTTAGATTTTGCAAATATATTTTAAATAATATCTATCTTATTAATAATAGTTTATTAATTTATTTATTGATCATTATTATAATATCTTGCAATGTGATTATTTATATTGAATTTAAATGACTTTATTTATTAAGATTATTAAAACTAAAAATTATATTTACATTTGAAAAAAATTTATAAATTTTTATATTTTCAAAGGTTATATCCTTTAAAAATTAGAAAAAAAAATAAAAATAAATTTTTTGTTATATCATTGTTTAAATAGAACTTATAGACCACTAAATGCCTAAACACTTAAATCTATAAACTACAAAACACAAAAGCCCCTAAATACTTAAAATTTTAAACTCGTAAACCTTAATTATAATATAAATAATTTATTTTTCATCAAAAAAAATATAAGCTTATAAAATGAAGCAAAAACTAAAAAACAAAAATTATTATTTGGTAATAAATTTTACTTTGATTTTGATTAATTTTAGGTTTTGCAATTATATTCTAAGTTATATCTATCATATTAATAATAACATATTAATTTATTTTTTGATAATTGATATCAAAGTTATCAATAAAATTGTTTATATTTAGTTTATATTATATTTAATTATAATGATTCTTATTACTAAATATTGTATTCATATTTTTAAAAAAATTTAAAATTATTATATTTTCAAAGGTTATAACCTTTGAAAATGTGAGAAAATATCAAAAATAATTTTTTTGTTATCTCATTATTTTATTTAAATCCTATAAACTACAAAAGCCTAAACACTTAAGTCAATAACTCTGAAATCTCAAAAACCATAAATAGATAATCTTTTTAATCTTGTATACCCTAAATAATAAATAATAAATCTCAATATTATTTTTTTCATTATAATTTAAAATATTTATTTTAATTATTTATTTGTTTATTTTTATATAAATATTAATTACAAAATAAATAATGAGTTAGAAAATATAATTTATATAAATAATTTTTCATCAAAAAATATAGATAAACTTTTAAAAAGAAAAAAAAATTTCAAAAGAAAAAATTATTATATAGTAATATATTTTGATTTACTTCTTAATCATTTTTGGTTTTGTAATTATATTTTAATTGATATCTATCTTATTAATAATACATTATTTTTTTATTTTTTGATAATTTTTAGAATATTTATCAATAAAATTATTTATATTAAATTTATATAAAATATAAATATAATGATTAGTATAACTAAATATTGTATTGACATTTGAAAAAAATTTAAAAATTATTATATTTTCAAAGGTTATAACCTTTGAAAATATCAAAAAATAATAAAAATATTTTTTTGTTTTTTTATTTTTTAAATAAAACCTATAAACCACTAAATGCTAGGGGTGCTCATGGGACGAGATGGGAATTACAAATCCCCAGTCCCTTCCCACAGTTCGGAGATTTTTTTTTGAAGATCCAAACCTGTCCCATAGGATGAAAATATCGGGACGAGACGGGACGTAGATCCTGGATTTTGGGAAGGAGAAAATGGTTCCGGGACGTAACGGATTTCAGACATTTTTTTCAATTTATTTTCTTCAAACCAGCCAAGTTAGTTAATGTCAAAACCTTTTATTATACCATTAATCATTCCTTAGTTATGTATCTTTCAAACTCAAATTGGGCCAATTTTGTTTTGTCAAATAGGCTGAATACTGCAAATGAGTTCCATTGCCTTGTCAAAAGCTTTGATGTGCAGAAAAGGGTTGAAATGTTAAATAGAATGGGTTCGAGTTGTGTGTTTAATTTGGTTCTTTGTTTTGTCACAAGTTGGCTTTGTTCAGCCGATTGAAAGTTAACCATAATAGCAATACTACATTTTTTTAAACAATTACTTAAAATATTAAGGAATAGCTAAAGTTGACCATAAATATTGGTAGCAGCAATTACTACTTAAGTAATTGCTAAAATTACGCAGCTTAATATAACATAAAAAATACAACTAATAACAACCATGATAATAATCATTTCAAAGGTCCGTGCCGGAACAGCAATGAAAATCAAAACCCAATTAATTATCTTTTATACAACTCCTCCCTTTTCTTCCTCCACAGTAGAAGGACAACCATAAATGAAAAAGTGTTAATCATGTAGACAAAATTTTCTAAGATGAAAGAGTAATAAAAAAACAAATTATTACCTTATAAAATTTAATACACCCATTCCAAATTTTGTTGGCCAACTATAGTTGGAAGAATATTTGGATCTTGTGACCCCTCTAAAAATTCTAATTGAACCATGTTTTTATTAAATTGAATCAATAAAATAAGTAAAAGTGAAATTAAAATTTACAAGATTTGTATATTAACCTGATTCATTATCATCAAGGTCTTGAACTAATTCTTCAATTTCAATAGATTTTTTTAAGCTTCTTAACCAATCTTGTAGACATATGAGAACTTCAGCTATAATAGGTGTTAAAGAACTCTTAAATTTATCTAAAGTTCTCCCCCCAGTGCTAAATGTAGATTCGTAGGCCACAGTAGATGCTTGGATAGCAAATACATCACTTGCTACATTTGCCAAAGAACGATACCTAACCTCATTTACCTTCCACCAGTTTATAAGATCAAAATTAATTCTATTTTTTTCAAGTTTGTCTTCCAAGTACCTATCCAACTCTTCCAAAGCTGCAACTTCTTTTTCTTTCTCCAATTCAACAAAAAAATCATCAACATAAGTATCACTACCATCAAAGAAATCATCATTTTTCTTCAACACAGTAGAAGAGAAATCATCTTCTTTTGATTTATCTTCATTTAAATCTTTATAATCATCCAACATCTCATTTAAAGCATTTATAACCTTTTTCACCAAATTTTTAGACAATTCCTCTCCATAATGCTAAGTGTACTTAACCTTGATATATTTGATGGTATATCTAGGATCCAACACTACTACAAAAAGGATAATATTTGTTGACTGAAGATAACCCCAACATTTGTTGAATTTATGCCTCATTTTCATACCCATTTCAGACACCATTGTATCTCTACGATTTTCACAAAGCTCAATTTTTTTCAAAATTTGAATAATCGCAGGAATATAAACAGTAGAGGTAGAATATTATGAGCCATAAAATTTACAAGTTAAATCATAAAATGTTTTCAAGAAATGAGCCAAAATTTTTTCGTTTGTAAAGTCTCTCTCAGTTGCAACGTTTGAAATAACTTTTTCAAAAAACTTTTGTCTTTGTCCTCCAACTTATCAAATTTTTTTAATATTTTAAATTAGTTTTTAGCATCAAATAAGTTTAATTCCATCTTGTAGGACAATCTAATAGCAATGAAGATTCATATGTCAAGTTTGCTTCTTCATCACATAACTTAAACATATCTAATCTTTTAGGACTGCTCCTCACATATTTCACCACACCTCTAATTTTTTGAATATCACCCTCAACTACTGCAATGCCATCTTTGACAATTAAGTTTAGGATATGAGCACAACATCTCATATAAAAATGCCCGCCTCTCAAAGGTACTACACTTTTCTTCACAAGCCTTTTTTTCAATTGTTCAACTACAACATCATTATTTGATGCATTGTCAACAGTAATGCACATCAACTTTCTCAAACCCCATTCATTCATTCAAAACTCAATAGCATTTCTAATATTAACTCTAGAATGCCTTTTAATTACACAAAAGTTCAAAAGCCTTTGATGTATATTCCATTGAGAATCAATGAAATGAACAGTCAAATATATATAAGACAAATTTTGAATGCTAGTCCAAGTGTCGGTAGTCAATGAAACTCTATAACAATGTGATGATATGCTATCAAATAATTTCTTCTTTTCCTTCACAAACAAAGTAAAATAATCCCTCAACCTAGAGTGCCAAGATGGAATTTTAAATTGAGGCACACTAACTTCACAAAACTCCTTAAACTCATCCCTCTCAACAAAACAAAATGACAATTCATCTTTTATGATCATTTTCACTAAAGCCTCCCTAACTTGTTGTTCATCAAATTGCCAACAAGTTAATTTGTTATCCTCTGAACTAGTACCTTTAGTGAAACTCAACAAAGATTGTGACTTGTCTTTACCTTTGTGAGCTTCTATTAATTCTTTTTTGCGTGGAAATTTCATACAAATCTCTCAGGTATTTCCATAAACACGAAGTACCTTGATCACCTTTTGCCAATTATTCTTTCTTACACCATATACAAGCTGCCCTACCAGTTTCATTTCCCTCTAAATCAACTAATATCTCATAAGTTTCCCAAATAGCAAACTTATACTTTTATGAGCTTGAGGTTCAGATGTACCTTGACTTTCTTTTACAATTGGAATTGAAGAACGTGCCGTAATAATAGGAAGGTTCGTGAAAGGATGATGATTGGATTTACCAGTACTTTGATCATTTGAGATGTGATCATCTTCAATTTATTAAATTTTTCCTTTACCACTGGATTGTGCCATTTTCATTGCCATTAATTAATATGATATGTTAAGCATAAATACATATAAATATTTCAAACAAGCAAGCTCTACAAAACTAACTGTAATACATTCAGCCCACTCATTCGACCCAACCACAACACCACAACCAATACTCAACAAAAGAGACTGAGACACATAATAAAATAATTAATCACTCAATTCTCGTTAAAAAAACAAACCAAAAGGCTAGTTGCATCTGGAACATGGTGGAGGCAACCAAAAGTGTGCCGAACAAGGGCTGGACCTAACTAAACATGGCTGGAATGGCATGAGATTGCCTTTAACTCGTTGTAACAGCAAAAGGTGCGTCAGAATTGGATGGGTAGTTGTGAATTTGGTGGGAACTTCAAGTTTTATATATATATATATATATATATTCATGGTTCTAGTATCAGTTTTTTAGGATAGGATAGTTCTCGAGATGGATATTGCTTAAGATCTGGAACCATCCCAAAAGAAAAAATACGTGACAAAACGGGACGATAAAAGTCAAAGTCAACGGATTTTAATCAGTCCCGATTCCTTCGGGACAAGACTTTGGGTTGGGTCACAAATCTCCGAGTCTCGTGAGCAGCCCTACTAATTGCAAATAAAGTTAAATCAGTAAACTCTAAAACCCTGTAATGCCTAAATACATAAACCATTAAACCGCTAAATACTACTTAATAATTAATAAATCTATTTTTTATTGCTATTTATTATATTTTTTAATATTCATTTTAATTATAAATAAGTATTTTTATTTAGAAATATTTATTACAAAATAAATTATGAGTGAGACAAATATAATTTAAATAATATATTATTTATCTAATAAAAAAATACGCTTATAAATGAAGTATAAATTTAAAAATTAAAAATTATTATCAAGTAATTTAAGTTACTTTAATTTAGAATCAATTTGGGTTTTGCAAATGTTTTTTAATTAATATCTATCTTAATATTAATAGTTTATAAATTTAATTTTTGATCATTATTATAATATCTATCAATTAAATTATTTATATTAAATTTATATGATAAATAATTATTAATATTATTATAACAAAATATTATATTATAATTTCAAAAAATTTAAAATATTATTATATTTTCAAATGTTATAACCTATGAAAATGATAAAAAATTATAAAAATTTTTTTTGTTATTTTATTTTTTTAAATAAAACCTATAAACCACTAAAAGCCTAAAAAAATAAATCGCTAAACTCCTAATGAGAAAAGCTCTAAATACTTAAATCATTAAATTGTATACATTAATAATAAATCATAAATCTCATTTTAATTTTTATTCAGTTTAATTTTAAATTTTTATTTTAATTATTTTATTAAATTATTTTATAGAAATATAAAAAACAAAATAAATTATTTGTGAGACAGATCTAATTTAAATTAAACCGGTATCCCTAAATAATAAATAATAAATAATAAATCTCATTTTTTTTCATTATAATTTTAAATATTCATTTTAATTATTTATTTGTTTATTTATAGATAAATATTAATTACAAAATAAATTGAGCTAGACAAAGATAATTTATATAAATTATTTTTCAACAAAAAATTATAGATAAACTTTTTAAAAGAAAAAAAATTTTCAAAACAAAAAATTATTTTATAGTAATATATTTTGATTTGCTTCTAAATCATTTTAGATTTTGTAATTATATTTTAATTGATATCTATCTTTTTAATAATAGATTATTAATTTATTTTTTGATCATTATTAGAATATTTAGCAATAAAAATATTTATATCAAATTTATATTATATATATATATTTAATAATTATTATAATTAAATATTGTATTCACTTTTGAAAAAAGTTTTAAATTTTTATATTTTCAATGATTTAACCATTGAACACGAGAAAAAATAAATTTTTTTTTTGTCATTTCATTGTTTAAATAAAACCTATAAATCACTAAATGTCTAAACACTTAAATCACTATACTACAAAATCTCGATATCCCTATATAAATAATCTTTTAAACCGATATACCCTAAATAATAATTAATAAATCTCATTTTTATTTGTTTTCATTATAATTTAAAAAATTCATTTCGATTGTTAAGTTTTTTAGTTATATATATTAATTATAAAATAAATTATGAGTTAAAAATATAATTTATAAAAATTATTTTTCAACAAAAAATAGATAAGCTTATAAAAAGAATAAATTTTTAAAAACAAATAATTATTATTAAGTAATATATTTTGCTAGGATTTTGAATCATTTTAGTTTTATGATTTTATATTTTAAGTAATATCACTCTTATTCATAATAGATTTTTAATTTATTTTTTGATAATTATTAGAATATCTATCAATAAAATTGTTTATATTGAATTTATATGATATATAATTATTATGATTATTATAAATAAATAATGTATTCAGTTTTGAAAAAAATTTAAAAATTATTATATTTTCAAAGGTTATAATCTTAAAAAATGAGAAAGAATACAAAAAATAAATTTTTTGTTATTTCTTTTTTAAATAAAACCTATAGACCACTAAATGTTTACTTACTTAAATCAGTAGCTCATAAAACCCGAAACCCCTAAATACATAAACCTTATAACAATTGTATACTACTTAATAAATAATAAATCTCATTTTTATTTCTATTTATTATAATTTTACATATTCATTTTAATTATTTATATTTTAATTTTTCAGAAAAATTAATTACAAAATAAATTTCAAGTGAGACAGATATTATTTATATAATTTATTTTTAATCATAAAAAAATATAAGCTTATAAAAAGATGGAAAATTTTAAAAATTAAATATTATTATTTAGTAATATATTTTTATTTGATTTTGTATCATTTTGTGTTATGTAAATATATTTTAATTAATATATATATTATTAATAATAGTTTATTAATTTAATTTTTGATCATTATTATAATATCTATCATTAAAATTATTTATATTGAATTTATATGATATATAATTAATAAGATTAATATAATTATACATGGTATTCACATTTCAAAAGATTTTAAAAATTATTTTATTTTTAAAGGTTATACCCTTTGAAAATCTAAAAAAAATCAAAAAAAAATTATTTTTATTATATAAATAAAACCTATATACCACTAAATGCCTAAAAACATAAAATGCTAAACCCCTAAATGATAAAACCCCTAAATAATTGATCCATTAAACCGGTATACCATATATAATTGTTGGGCAATTGTGCTTCCACGGTAGTTACATTGAAATACAAAAAAATAGAAACAACAGAAAATAAACAATATATATATCCCAATTCAGCAACTATCCATGATAGAATCAAAAAACGAGAAATAAACACCAAAAATAACGTTGTTCACTAGTCGCTTAGTACGACTAGCTAAATCCACCACAAAATGCTTTTGCTTTACAGATTAAAGCAACAGAAATGCCTTACAGTATGCAGCAAACAGAATAGTCATGATAAATTGCACAGAGAGAAGAGAGAGAAATGATGAACAGTTCCACGGGTCCAAAAACAGCCACCCGAAAATAAAATTACAAAACATTTTATTTTAAAATTTATCTTGGTTGATTTAACCGGAGCAGGTTGGATCATGAGACGGGTTAGGCTCTGCTCCAATTTCAGCCTGCTGTCCGGTCAGCGAGACCTCCATTATTGTGCTACTACTAAATCCTTGGCCTCTTAATTTTTCCTTTCCTGCACTTACATGAAAATATTAAAAAAGAAAAAATATTTGGTTATACAAATAGATTATTAAGAAATAAATTACATATACAGCAATAATAAATCTTAAATCTCATTTTAATTTGTATTCATTATAATTTTAAATATTAATTTTAAATATTTCATTTTTTATATAAATATTAATTACAAAAAAAATAATTAGTCAGACAAATATAATATTAATAATTTACTTTTAATAAAAAAAATATAATCTTATAAAAAGAAGTAAAAATTTTAAAACAAAAAATTATTATTTAGTAAAAAAAATTACATTGATTTTGAATCAATCTAGGTTTATTAATTATATTTTAATTTATATCTATCATATTAATAAAGGTTTATTTAATTATTTTTTGATAATTGATATCATATCTATCAATAAAATTATTTATAATTAGTTTATATTATATATAATTATAATGATTATTATTACTAAATATTTTATTCACATTTTAAAAAAATTTTAAAATTATTATATTTTCAAATGTTATCACCTTTGAAAATGTGAACAAATAACAAAAATAATTTTTTTGTTATTTCATTGTTTAAATAAATCTTATAACCCACTAAATGCCTAAATACTTAAATCAATAACTCCTAAATCTCGAAAATGCTAAATAGAAAATCATTTTAAACCGGTATACCCTAAATAATAAATAATATATCTCAATATTATCTTTTCATTATAATTTAAAATATTCATTTTAATTATTTATTCGTTTATTTTTATATAATTATTAATTACATAATAAATTGAGTTAGACAAATATAATTTATATAAATATTTTTCATCAAAAAAATATAGATAAACTTTTTCAAAGAAAAAAAATTCAAAACAAAAAATTATTATATAGTAATATATTTTGCTTTGTTTCTAAATCATTTTAGGTTTTGTAATTATATTTTAATTGATATCTATCTTATTAATAATAGATTATTAATTTATTCTTTGATCATTATTAGAATATTTATCAATAAAAATATCTATATTGAATTTATATGTTATATAAATATAATGATTATTATAACTAAATTTTGTATTCACTTTTAAAAAAATTTAAAAATTATATTATTTTTAAAGGTTATAACCTTTGAAAATATCAAAAAATAAAAAAAAATAAATATTTTATAATTTTTATTAAAATAACACCTATAAACCACTAAATGCATGCACAGTTAAATCAGTAAACTTCTAAACCCCGTAATGCCAAAATACATAAACCATTAAACCGATATAAACTACTTAATAATTAATAAATCTAATTTTTAATTCTATTTATTATAATTTTAAATATTCATTCTAATTATTTATTAATTAATTTCTATAGAAATATTTATTACAAAATAAATTATGAGTGTGACAAATATAATTTAAAAAATATATATGCTTATAAAAGAAGTAAAAATTTAAAAATTAAAAATTGTTATCTAGAAATATATTTTACTATAATTTTTAATCAATTTTGGTTTTGTAATTATTTTTTAATTAATATCTATATTAATATCAATAGTTTATAAATTTAATTTTGATGATTATTATAATATATATCAATAAAATTGTTTATATTGAATTTATATGATATATAATTATTAATATTATTTTAACTAAGTATTGTATTCACATTTCAAAAAATTTTAAATATTATTATATTTTCAAAGGTTCTAACCTATGAAAATAAGAAAAAATTATAGAAATTTTTTTTGATATTTTATTTTTATAAATAAAATGTATAGACCACTAAAAGCCTAAAAACATAAATCGCTAAAATCCTAAATGAAAAAACCTTTAAATTATTAATCCATTAAACTAGTATACAGAAATAATAAATCATAAATCTCATTTTAAATTTTATTCAGTATAATTTTAAATTTTTATTTTAAATATTTATCAGTTTATTTTTATAGAAATATTAATTAAAAAATAAATTATTAGTGAGAAATATCTAATTTAAATTAAACCGGTATCACTAAATAATAAATAATAAATCTCATTTTTTAATGATAATTTTAAATATTCATTTTAATTATTTATTTGTTTATTTTTATAAATATATTAATTATAGAATAAATTATGAGGTAGCCAAATATAATTTATATAAATTATTTTTAATCAAAAAAATATACATAAGCTTTTTAAAAGAAAAAAAAAATTAAAACAAAAAATTATTATATAGTAATATATTTTGCATTGCTTCTGAATCATTTTAGGTTTTGTAATTATAGTTTAATTGATATCTATCTTATTAATAATAGATTTTTAAATTATTTTTTGATCATTATTAGATTATTTATCAATAAAATTGTTTATATTTAATTTACATGATATATAATTATAATGATTATTATAACTAAATATTATGTTTACATTTGAAAATAATTTAAAAATTATTATATTTTTTAAAAGTTATCATCTTTGAAAATGAGATAAAATCACAAAAATAATTTTTTGTTATATTATTGTTTATATAAAACGTATAAACTACTAAATGCCTAAACGCTTAAATCATTAAACTTCTAACCCCCAAAACCCTTAAATACATAAACATTTAAACCATCTTTAAAGGTTTAAGTATATATAAATAATATATAAAATATCTATCAATAAATAATAGTTTATTAATTTATTTTTTGATCATTATTATATTTATATTTATATTTAGTTTACTAATATCTATAAATAATTTGTTTATTTTTAATTTACATGATATATAATTATTAAGTTTATTATAACTAAATATTGTATTCACCTTCGAAAAAAATTTAAAAATTATTATATTTATAAAGTTTATAACCTTCAAATGTGATAAAAAATTTAAAAAATAATTTTTTTGTTATTTCATTATTTAAATAAAACATATACACTACTAAATGCCTAAACACTTATATGACTAAACTCCTAAACTCCTAAATACTTAAACCATTAAACCGGTATACCCAAAATAATTAATCATAAATCTTATTTTTATTTGTATTCATTATCATTTTAATATTTATTTTAATTATTTATTAGTTTATTTTTATAGAAATATTAATTACAAAATAAAATTATGAATGAGACAAATATAATTTAAATAATTTATCTTCATAAAAAAATTTATAAGATTATAAAAAGAATAAAAAATTTAAAAATAAAAAAGTATTATTTAGTAATATATTTTACTTTGATTTTGAATCATTTTAGGTTTTACAAATATATTTTAATTAATATCTATCTTATTAATAATTGTTTATTAATCTATTTTATTATCAGTATTATAATATCGATCAATAAAATTTTTTATATTGAATTTACATATTATTTAATTTTTATGATTATTATAATTAAATATTTTATTAACATTTGAAAAAAAAAATTTAAAATTATAATATTTTCAGTGGTTATAACCTTTCAAATGAGAAAAAATCTTAAAAATAATTTTTTTTGTTATTTAATTATTTAAATCAAACCTATAAGCCACAAAATACCTAAATATTTAAATTAATAAACTTCTAAACCCTAAAACTATTGCGCCACACACAAATAGCGACAGACCATAGTAATCACATGCACATATTCTTGTCCATTTTTGTATAGATTTAGAGGTGCAAGCAAGTCCTGGAAGCAGCCAGAAGTATGGGCCACCAGCTTGTAGAGGGCCCCACTAGCAAGCCAGGATGATAACATTCAAACAACTGACAAGATCGAGCAAAGTGGTCAGGAGTAAATCTAGGAGTGGGTCCCACTAGCCCTATCAGGCAGCATAGAGGGCCAACCAACCGTCGCCCAATAGGAGTATAGGGTAATCCATGATTAATTGGAGAGCTGGCAAAATCCGTAGCATCACCAAGCAGGGCCAGTAAGCAATGGATCCTGACCAGCCACATGGGAGCGAAAGATTCAAACTGGTAGTTTATGTTTGTAGTCTTATTTCTATTTTGGACTTTGTATGCACCATGTACTTGTAGAGACAGATCATTTACATACTGACACACACAATATTGTTTGTTCTCTATGTAGCATGAAATGAGGGCAACTGGACCCATGAGTATCTCTAAGTGAATTTTGTCAATACACATTAGGCAATGCTAAACTCACGAGAGAAGAAGACCCATCTTTATAGCATTTTGTAATTTTACTTGTATTCTAGCTTGGTTGTACGCGTAGATAATTAGACTATGAGATGGACCTCATCACACATGCACAACGATGCATGCATATTTGTTGATATCTTGTCGGTGCAAAATACAACCACTTCTCTAAGCTTGGGGAGGAAGAATTCTAACCCAAGAGATACTCTTTAGAGGATCATTAGAGCAAAAGAATGTGGAATTCAGAGGTGAGAATAAATTGACAAAGTGCCGTAGATATGGACTTGTGGATTTTTGGGTATTGAGTTTTACATGTATTCCATTGCATAGCAATGACATAGGCAAACGCTTGATGCTGCATGTCACACACATGCGCAATCTAATATTTGCATAGTTTTAATATGGTGCATCATTCAGGTTACTCCAAAAGGCTTGGACAAATCCGATTGGAAAGGACCCAGTGCTCATAATGACTAAATGCCAACTCTGAAGTCCGGGAATGCCAGGTGATTTTAGTTGTATTCATACGCTTGGAATTATTAGGCATTATGTTTTTTTATGTATTTTATGCATAGAATCATTAAGGTGCATAAGATTTGGTGGGCTGGCCTAAATTAGTTAGCATTTTAGTCTCTTGTAAGTTGTGTGCCTAAATGATAAATAAAGTGTGTATTTTCCAAAAAAAACAAAAAAAAACCATAAACCCTAAACATTAAATCCTAAACCTTAAACCATAAACTATAACCCTAATACATAAACCCTAAATCCTAAATCTCATGTTTTGCACTTTTATAATCAAATGAAAAAGTGTTAAATTAAAATTGAAATTCACAACTTTTAGGAATGTCACAAATTTATCTTTTTGTATATGTAACACAAAGTCATGACTCAAGGAGTGAGTCTTGGATTCAGTCTCTTTCTTGCTTTAGATTATTGTAGCATTAGCAATGGTCATGATTGTATATTTTGTCTCTAGAACACAAAATCATATCGATGAGAATATGTCATAACTTGTGTCTCTCTGATGAACTTATTGTTATGGCACTAAGAATGATCATGAATACATATTTAATCACTATAATACTAGGTCACAGTATTGGATATGACCATAGCTTGTGCATTTTATCTTTATATTGCAAAGTCATTGTATTAGGAATGATTGTAACTTTGGACATTCCTCAGGAGCAAAGGTTATGACTCTAGAAATAGTTAAAGCTCGAGTACTACTCTTTATAACTTTCTATATCTAAAATTCATGGGATTGGAAATATCACTATGGATTTTTCCATTGATTTGTGACCTCAAGTGTCAATATGCAAGACTTATATTTTGAGCAATGATTAAAAGCTTTTATACATTTGAATATGATTCATTTACGCCTTTTGGGTATTGTGAGCTTGTATACATAACTCATTTAATATAAAATGAAAGAAATGATACTTTTAATATCCATGAGGATATAAAAAAAGGCTTAGACATGCCAATAAAATAAATTTTTTGATTCTTGATTGAAAGAGAGCCAATACTTCTTGCCCTGCTCAAACTGCCCTGGGGCTAGTTTGTTCTAATAGTCTACAAGGAGGTTATTTTTTTAGAGGTGAACTATGTTTTAAAAAAATTGCTTTTAGTGTGTGCATGAGACATATTTTAGAAGAAATTACAATAATCAATATAAATAGCATCCTCAACAACTAGCTATTTCAACACATAGGGGTACAACTTTGGTTTAGTCTGTTAGCGTACATGTGGCAAATTACCTTTGATAGCCTAGTGATTTCACATCAAATATGATGAGACATAATAGAGATAAAGTAAAAGCTCCTATTATTTTGGTTAGAGCTTTAGCAATTATTCTAGAGTTGAGAGACGAACAAAATAAATTAATTTAATTATTCAGTATAATTTTAATTTTAATTTTAATTATTTATCAGTTTATTTTTATAGAAATATTAATTACAAAATAAATTATTAGTGAGATAGATCTAATTTAAATTAAACCGGTATATCCTAAATAATAAAGAATAAATCTCATTTTTTTTCATTTTAATTTTAAATATTCAAATTTAATTATTTATTTGTTTATTTTTATATATATATTAATTAGAAAATAAATTATGAGTTACACAAATATAATTTATATAAATTATTGTTCATCAAAATAATTAAGATAAACTTTTTAAAAGAAAAAAAAATTCAAAAAAAAATTATTATAAAGTAATATATTTTCCTTTGCTTCTGAATCATTTTAGGTTTTGTAATTATATAATAATTGATATCTATCTTATTAATAATAGATTATTAATTTATTTTTTGATCATTATTAGAATATTTATCAATAAAATAGTATATATTGAATTTATATGATATATAAATATAATGATTTTTATAACTAAATATTGAATTCACTTTTGAAAAAAATTTAAAAATTATTATATTTTCTAAGTTTATAACCTTTGAAAATATCAAAAAATAATAAAAATAAATTTTTTGTTTTTTTATTTTTTTAATAAAACCTATAAACTACTAAATGCATACACAGTTAAATAAGTAAACTCCAAGATCCCGTAATTCCTAAATATAGTAACCATTAAACCGATATATAATACATAATAAATAATAAATCTAATTTTTATTTCTATTTATTATTATTTTAAATATTGATTTTAATTATTTATTAGTTTATTTTTATAGAAATATTTATTACAAAATAAATTATGAGAGCGAAAAATATAATTTAAATAATTTCTTTTTAATGAAATAATATATATATATATATATATGCATATAAAAGAAGTAAAAATTAAAAAAATTAAAATTATTATCCAGTAATATATTTTACTTTAATTTTGTATCAATTTGGGTTTTGTAATTATTTTTTAATTAATTTATATCTTTTTATTAATAGTTTATTAAATTAATTTTTGATCATTATTATAATATTTATAAATAAAATTATTTATATTGAATTTATATTGTATATAATTATTAATATTATTATAACTAAAATATTATATTTACATTTAAAAAAATTTTAAATATTATTATATTTTCAAAGGTTATACCTTAAGAAAATGAGAAAAAATTATAAAATTTTTTTAATTATTTTATTGTTTAAATAAAACCAATAAACTACTAAATGCCAAAAAACATAAATCGCTAAATTTTCAAATGACATAACATCTAAATACTTAAACCATTAAATTGGTATACATTAATAATAAATCATAAATCTCATTTTAATTTTTATTCAGTATATTTTAAAATTTTTATTTTAATTATTTATCAGTTTTTTTTATAGAAATATTAATTACAAAATAAATTATTAGTGAAACAGAAATAATTAAAATTAAACTGGTATACCCTAAATAATAATTAATAAATCTCATATTTTTTATTATAATTTTATATATTCATTTTAATTATTTATTTGTTTATTTTTATATAAATATTAATTATAAAATAAATTATGAGTTAGATAAATATAATTTATATAAATTATTTTTAATCAAAAAATATACTTAAACTTTTTAAAATAAAAAAAAATTGAAAACAAAAATTATTATATTGTAATATATTTTACTTTGCTTTTGAATTATTTTAGGTTTTGTAATTATATATTAATTGATATCTATCTTATTAATAATAGATTATTAATTTATTCTTTGATCATTATTAGAATATTTATCAATAAAAATATTTATATGATATATAGATTTAATAATTATTATAACTAAATATTCTATTCACTTTTTTAAAAAATTTTAAAATTATTATATTTTCCAAGATTATAACCATTGAACATGTGAAAAAACAAAAAAAATATTTATTTTTTATTATTTCATTGTTTAAATAAAACCTATAAATCACTAAATGTCTAATCTCTTAAATCACTAAACTACTAAATCGCGATACCCCTATATAGATAATCATTTAAACGGGTATACACTAAATAATAATTAATAAATCTCATTTTTATTTGTTTTCATTATAATTTAAAAAATTAATTCTGATTATTTAGTTATATATATATATATATATTAATTATAAAATAAATTATGAGTTAAAAATATAATTTATAAAAATTATTTTTCATCACAAAATAGAAATATTTATAAAAAGAATAAAAATTTAAAAACAAATAATTATTATTAAGTAATATATTTTGCTTTGCTTTTGAATTATTTTAGGTTTTGATATTATATTTTAAGTAATATCAATCTTATTAAAAATTGATTTTTTATTTATTTTTTGATAATTATTAGAATAACTATCAATAAAATTGTTTATATAAATATTTATATAAAAATAAATTATGATATATAATTATTATGATTATTATATATAAATATTTATTCTCTTTTGAAAAAAATTTAAAAATTATAATATTTTCAAAGGTTATAACCTTTCAAAATATCAAAAAATAATAAAAATAATTTTTTTTAATTTTTTTTCTTAAATAAAACCTATAAACCACTTAATGCATACACAGTTAAATCAGTAAACTCCTAAACCCCATAATGCCTAAATACAAAAAGTATTAAACTGTTATATACTACTCAATAATTAATAAATCCAATTTTTATTTCTATTTATTATAATTTTAAATATTCATTTTAATTATTTATTAATTTATTTTTATAGAAATATTTATTACAAAATAAAGTATGATTGCGACAAATATAATTTAATTTATTTATTTTTAATAAAAAAAATATACGCTTATAAAAGAAGTAGAAATTTAAAAATTAAAAATTATTATCCAGTAATATATTTTACTTTAATTTTGAATCAATTTAGGTTTGTAAATATTTTTTAATTAATATCTATCTTTTTATTAATAGTTTATTAATTTAATTTTTGATCATTATTGTTTATATTGAATTTATATGATATATAATAATTAATATTATTAAAACTAAATATTGTATTCACATTTCAAAGAATTATAAATATTATTATATTATTAAAGGTTATAACCTATGAAAATGATAACAAATTGTAGAAACCTTTTCGGTTATTTTATTTTTTTATATAAAACCACTAAACCACTAAAAACCTATAAACATAAATCGCTAAACTCCTAACGACAAAACATCTAAATACTTAAACTCTTAAACTGGTATACATTAATAATAATTCATAAATCTCATTTTAATTTTTATTTAGTATAATTTTAAATTTTTATTTTAATTATTTATTAGTTTATTTTTATAGAAATATTAATTACAAAATAAATTTTTAGTGAGACAGATCTAATTTAAATTAAAACAGTATCCCTAAATAATAAATAATAAATCTCATTTTTTTTCATTATAATTTTAAATATTCATTTTAATTATTTATTTTTTTTATTTATATATAAATATTAATTACAAAATAAATTATGAGTTAGACAAATATAATTAATTAAAATTATTTTTCATAAAAAAAATATAGATAAACTTATTAAAAGAAGAAAAAATTCAAAAACGAAATATTATTATATAGTAATATATTTTTCTTTGCTTCTGAATTATTTTAAGTTTTGTAATTATATTTTAATTAATATTTATCTTATTATTAATGGATTATTAATTTATTTTTTGATTATTATTAGAATATCTATCAATAAAATTGTTTATATTGAATTTATATAATATATAAATATAATGATTAGTATAACTAATTATTGTATTCACATAGAGGTGTCAAACGGGCCGGCCCAGCACGGCACGGCCCGTTTTTCACGTGCCCTGCCGTGCAACCGTGCCGTGCCGGGCACGGCACGGCACGGTTTTTTTAAGTAGGGCACGGCACGGCCCGTTGGCACGGCGAGGCCGTGCCGTGCCGTGCCCGGCCCGCTCGGCCAAGCAGTAAGCACGGGCACGGGCGCACGGCCCGTGCTTGGCACTGCCGCAGTAGGGCAGTAGCCATGGCCCATGACCCGTGTCCACTTGGACCGCTTGGTCTTGGTGCCTCTGCCTCTGCGCCTGCGGCTCTGCCTTGGCAGAATGCAGATTACAAAAAATATTTTTTTTTTTTTAAGTTTCTGTTTAAGTGTTTATCATTATTTAAGTTTATGTTATTATGTAAAAAAAAAATTAAAATTTTTTTTAACTAATATAACATTTAAAATTAAATGTAATTATGAAAAAAAAAAATTAGGAAATTTATTTTTTTTTTTCACTTAAGTTTAGTAAATTTTAATATTATAATGTATTATTATTAATTAAATATTAAGATTTAAAGTTAATAAATTTTAAAATAATATTTAAATCTTAAAATAATAAAAAAATACATTAATTTAGTAAAAATTTTAATTAAAAAAAATTTAAACTACGCAAATAAAAATTACCATTCATGCTTTTGAAACCAAAACTCCGAAAAAAAAGTATAAGTTTCAACTTCTACACAACGTATAATACAAAGACCAAAGTATAAACAAAGCGTATAAATAAAAATAATTACAAAATATCGAAAAAAAGAGCAGATGAGCATCAATCGTCAAGCGGCATAAAATGAGAATCATCAGCCGCAACATCAAGATCCGTATCATATGGGTCATCGTCATCATCATCGGCAATCAGCTCCTCCGCCATCGTAGTGGATGTGGATGCGAATGCAGTGTCTGTCACAGTCCCAGCTTCAGCACGATCACTGATGCTAAATCTCGAATCCTCCCAATCCTTCAAACATGCCAAGGCCTCAACCATATCTCGACGTAATCTCGATCTCCTATCCGAAATCACGTTCACTGCAACAGAAAAAGCAGACTCTGATGCTACGCTCGACACCGGAGGAGTCAGTAGATCCCGTGCCATCCTAGATAGCACGGGATAGGCGGACTCATATGATTTCCACCACTGTAATAAATCAAGATTCTTATTGTCAGATGGTGATAGGATTGAGCAGTAATCGGTATCTAAGTACCGAGACAGCTCGCTCCTATGTGAAGGTCCACCCCTATGTTTCCCCCTCGCTAGGTTAATGGAATATGGGTCATCTCCGAACAAGGTATCAGAGTCCGTACTCACATTCTCAACACCACGACCACCACCACCATACCTAGTATCGTAGTATGTGAACAGGTCTGTCAACTTCTCGTAAATGAACCCTTGAGGTGGCTCTTCCAGGTTCATGCACGAGGAAATGAAAGTCAGGGTGTTTTCAACCCCTTCCACCTTAGCCCTAGGGTCCATGCATGCTGCGAGGCAATAAAGAGATGGAATGGTGGACCAGTACTTCAAGTACTTGGTCTCCATCTCTGCAACCATAAGGCTGAGCATCGGGTCCGCTCGATACATCCTAAACATGCTACTAATGTTGCATATGCAACGGAGTGCAATGCGTGTGGTGGGCGTATAAACCGACGAACACATGTTCGTCGTGTCATAAAATATCTTCAGGAATTTCATAAATGAAATTCCTGAAGCCCAGTCAGTGTCGTCGATAATAAGTTCGCCACTCTTACTATTGACGTAGTCGGATATCACGTGTTCGTATCCAACACATGATTCCAACATCAGGTACGTGTAATTCTAACGATGTCTCACATCAGATTGGAATTTCTTCTTCTTAAGATTCGCAGACAAACAGAGATTACCAAACTCTTGTAGTCTGCGAGGAGTGCGAATATACTTGAGTGCATTGCGTATATTTTCCAACGCGGGGGAACACACCTTCATACCCGCTTGAACTATAAGGTTAATAACATGACACATGCATCTGACATGAAATATCTCTCCTAAAGGTGCGTCTCTAATATTCCTAACAAACATATTGATCGCTACTCCATTATTTGCAGCATTATCGAAAGTGACACTAAAAATTTTATTTTGAATTTTATATTCCCTAAATATTTTCATCATACAGTCAAAAATGGCCGGGCCATCATGAGGATGAAGAATCTCAGTGAATCCTAATATTTTTTTATTTATTGTCCAGTTTGAATCGACATAATGACTCGTGATACATGCATAAGAAGAATCATCGTGACATGTCCATATATCGGACGTCACGGACACCACTCCACTAAATGCCAAAAATTCATTAATTATTTTTTGTTTTTCTAACTTATATATCTTTAGTATGTCACTCCTAGATGTGGACCTAGGAATCCTACGATAGGATGGCTGAAAATAAGTCTGCATGATGCGGACTACCCTCGGATCTTCCGAAAATCTGATCGGAAGACCCATCAATGTGATGAGCCTGGCCATGCCGTCCCTACCCAACTCGCTGGAGTATACGAAGGGAGTAAACTTTGAGACTGAACTCGATCCAGTCTCAAAAAATGTAGTGCCAAGTTGGGTTTGCCTAGGATCTAACGGTCCATGTTTTTTGGAGCATATTTCAGAATGCCTCTTTAGGTGCCCAGTCCCACATGTACTCTTGCATGTTAAAAGTCGCATACAATATTTGCACTGTGCCATTTCATGTTCCTCACCCCTAACATCTAATTGTGTTATGATTTTAAAATGTGTCCAAACTACAGAAGTCCTCCTAGTTTTTAGTTTTTTAGAACTTTGGGCTGACATGACAGGAGAAACCAAAGTTTCAGGAGCCACGGACGGTTGTGTAACACTAACATTTTCATTTTCCAAATTTAAATATGTGTTAGGTGAATTCGTCATTTTTTTTTTTCGTACGTTTTTCTAGAGAGAGAAGATTTAGAGAGAGAAAATAAAACAAAAAGTAAATTATATTACCCGGTAAAAGCAAAGAGGTCTCTCACGTGAAAGATGCACCGAAGCCCGCAGGAAGCTTTGAAGTTCAAAACTCAAGTTGAGTTTCACGAAAATTCAAGCCGAAATCAATAAAACGAGGGCCGAACGAGAAAAGCACGGTTTATGTGAGAGAGAGAAAAAATTGAGAGGATTAATGTTTTTGAAAAACATAAATTCTATAGGGAGGGGGGTAGATTATATAGCCTAAAAAAAGTTTTTTTTTAAAAAAAAAATTAATTTTTTATTATTTTTTTGAATTTTTTTATTATATTTAATGGGCAGAATCACGAGGACCGTCGGATTCTGCCCCCTAGCCGTTGGCGTCGAATCCAACGGCTGAAAATCGATCTAAGTTTGAAAAATTTTTTTTTTTCCCGTTATATTTTTCGTTTTTCTCGGTTTTCGGCGGAAAAGACCGCAGGTCGGGTCTGTTTGGACCCGACCCGCGGTCTTTTTACCGGGGGGGCCCTGAGCGGCTGAGCCTGAGCCTGATGTGTCGAGCACTCGAGCTCGAGTGACTCGAGTCACGACTTAGTGAGTCGTGACTCGTGACCGTGAGTCGCGACTCACGCCACGGCACGCGTGGCACTGGCGGCGTGCCACGCGTGCCTGCGGGACCGGCACGGGATGGACCCGTGCCGGCGTGCCGTGCCTAGGCACGAGCCGTGCGGGCCAGGCCCGGCACGGCTCGTGCCATGCACGGCACGTTTAGTTCCTTGCTTCGCCCGGGCATGGTTTTTTAACGTGCCGGGCCGGCCCAGGCACGGCCGAACCGTGCCGTGCCTCGTGCCGGGCCGGGCCGGCCCGGCCCGTTTGACACCTCTATATTCACATTTAAAAAAAATTTAAAAATTTTTATATTTTCAGAGGTTATAACCTCTGAAAATATCAAAAAATAATAAAATTAAATTTTTTGTTATTTTTATATTAAATAAAACCTATAAACCACTCAATGCTAGGGGTGCTCATAGGATGGGATGGGATGGGGATTACAAATCTCCAGTCCCTTCCCATAGTTCAGAGATTTTTTTTGAAGATCCAGACCCATCCCATAGTTTGAAAATATCAGGACGGGACGGGATGGAGATCGGAGATTTTGGGTAGGAGAAAATGTTTCCGGGACAGAATGGAGTTCGGAGATTGTTTTCCATTTATTTTCTTCAAACCTGCCAAGTTAGTTCATGTTGAATCTTTTTGTTGTACCATTTATCATTCCTTAATTATGTATCTTTCAAACTCAAATTGGATCAATTTTGTTTTGTCAAATAGGCTGAATACCACAAACGAGTTCCATTACCTTGTCAAAAGCATTGATGTGCAGAAAAGGATAGAAATGTTAAATAGAAAGGGACCGAGTTTTGTGCTTAATTTGGTTCTTTGTTTTTTCACAAGTTTGCTTTGTTCAGCCGAGTGAAAGTCAACAATAATAGCAATACTACATTTTGTAAACAATTACTTAAAATATTAAGAATAACTAAAGATTACCACAAATATTGGTAGAAGGAATTACTACCTATGTAATTGTTGAAATTAGGAATCTTAATATAACAAAAAAATACAATTAAAAACAACCATTATAATAATCATTTCAAAGGTCCGTCCCATAACAGCAACGAAAATCCAAACCCAATTATTTATCTCTACTACAACTCCTCCCTTTTCTTCCTCCACTGTAGAAGGACAACCAAAGATGAAAACATGTTAATCATGTAGACATACATTTCTAAGAAGAAAGAGTAATAAAGAAACAAAATATTACCTTATAAAATTTAATACACCCATTCCAAATATAGTTGGCCAACTATAGTTGGAAGAATATTTGGATCTTGAGACCCCTCTGAAAATTATAATTGAACCATATTTTTATTAAATTGAATGAATAAAATAAGTAAAAGTTAAATTAAAATTTACAAGATTTGTATACTAACCTGATTCATTATCATCAAGGTCTTGAACTAATTCTTCAATTTCAATAGATTTGTTTGAGCTTCTCAATCAATCTAGTAGACATATGAGAACTTTAGCTGTAATAGGTGTTAAAGAACTCCTAAATTTATCTAAAGTTCTCCCCCCAGTGCTAAATGTAGATTCGTAGGCCACAGTAGATGCTTGGATAGCAAATACATCCCTTGCTATATTTGCCAAAGAAGGATACCTAACCTCATTTACCTTCCACCAGTTTAAAAGATCAAAATCAATACTATTTTTTTCAAGTTTCTCATCCAAGTACGTATCCAACTCTTCAAAAGCTGCAACTTCTTGTTCTTTCTCCAATTCAACAAAAAAATCATCAACATAAGTATCACTGCCATCAAACAAATCATCATTTTTCTTCAACACAGTAGAAGAGAAATCTTCTTCTTTTGATTCATCTTCATTAAAATCTTTATAATCATCCATCATCTCATTTTAAGAATTTATAACCTTTTTCACCAAATTTTTAGCGAATTCCAAACCATATTGCTAAGTGTACTTAACCTTGAGATATTTGAGCTTATATCTAGGATCCAACACTATTGCTACAAAAAGCATAATATTTGTTGACTAAAGAGAACCCCAATATTTGTTGAATTTATGCCTCATTTTCAATACCGATTTCAAACACCATTGTATCTCTACTATTTTCACAAAGCTCAATTTTTTTAAAAAATTCGAATAATCTCAGGAAAATAAACGCTAGAGGTAGAATATTATGAGCCAGAAAATTTATAATTTACCTCATAAAAAATTTTCAAGAAATGATCCAAAATTTTGGCGTTTGTTCAGTCTCTCTTAGTTGGAACGTTTGAACCAAACTCCTTCAAAAACCTTTTGTCTTTGTCCTCCAACTTATCAAATTTTTTTGATATTTTATATCAGTTTGTAGCATCAAATAAGTTGAATTCCATCTTGTAAGACACTCTAATTGCAATGAAGATCCATATGTCAAGTTTGCTTCTTCAACACATTACTTAAACATATCTAATCTTTTAGGACTGCTCCTCACATGTTTCACCACACCTCTAATTTTTTGAAAAGCACCCTCAACTAATGCAATGTCATCTCTGACAATTAAGTTTAGGATATGAGCACAACATCTCATATGAAAATGCTCGCCTCTCAAAGGTACAACACTTTTCTTCACAAGCCTTTTTTTCAATTGTTCAAATGCAACATCATTATTTGATGCATTGTCAACAGTACTGAACATCAAATTTTATCAAACCCCATTCATTCATGCAAAACTCAATATCATTTCTAATATTATCCCCAGAATGACTTTTAATTACACAAAAGTTCAAAAGCCTTTTATGCATATTCCATTGAGAATCAATGTAATGAACAGTCAAACATATATAAGAGAAATTTTGAATGCTAGTCCAAGTGTCGGTAGTCAATGAAACTCTACAACAATGAGATGATATGCTATCAAATAATTTCTTATTTTTTTTCGCAAACAAAGAAAAATAATCCCTCAACACAGAGTGCCTAGATGGAATTTTAAATTGAGGCACACTAACTTCACAAAACTTTTTAAACTCATCCCTCTCAACAAAACAAAAAGGCCATTCATCTTTTATGATCATTTTCACCAAAGCCTCCCTAACTCGTTGTTGATCAAATTGCCAACAAGTTAATTTGTTATGCTTTGAACTAGTACCTTTAGTGAAACTCAGCAACGATTGTGACTTGTCTTTACCTTTGTGAGCTTCTATTAATTCTTTTTTGCGTGGAAATTTCTTACAAGTCTTTCTCAAGTATTTCCATAAACCCGAAGTACCTTGATCATTTTTTTCCAAGTATTCTTTCCAACACCGTATACAAGCTGCCCTACCAGCTTCATTTCTCCCTGAATCAACAAATATCTTATAAGTTTCCCAAAAAATAGGCTTATACTTTTTATGAGCTTGAGGTTCAGATGTGCCTTGACTTTCTTTTACAATTTGAATTGAAGAACCTGCCGTAATAATTGGAGGTTTCCTGAAAGGATGATGATTGGATTTACCAGTACTTTGATCATTTGAGATGTGATCATCTTCAATTTATTGTATTTTTCATTTACCACTTGATTGTGCCATCTGCATTGCCATTAATTAATTTGATATGTTAAGCATAAATACTTATAAATATTTCAAACAAGCAAGCTCTACAAAATTGATTATGCCATATTCAGCCCACTCATTCGGCCCAACCACAACACCACAACCAATACTCAACAAAACTGACTGAGACACATAATAATTATAATTAATCACTCAATTCTCGTCAGAAAAACAAAACAAAAGGCTGGTGGCATCTAAGACACGGTGGAGGCAACCAGAACTGTGACGGACAAGGACTGGACCTAACTGAACACGGCTGGAATGGCATGAGGTGGCCTGGAACTCGTCGGAACAGCAATAGGTGCGTCGGAATTGGATGGGCAGTAGCTGAATTGGTGGCATCTTCATGTTATATATATATATATGTATGTATGTATGTATTTATGTATATATTCCAGGTTCTAGTATAGGTTTTTTAGGATGGGATGGTTGATGGATATTACTTAAGATCCAGAACCATCCCAAAAGAAAAAATATGTGATAGAACAGGATGGGAAAAGTCAAAGTCAATGGATTTTCTCAGTCCCAATTCTTTCGGGACAAGACTTCGGATCGGGTCGTGAATATCTGAGCCTTGTGAGCAGCCCTACTAAAAGCATATAAAGTTAAATCAGTAATCTCCTAAACCCGGTAATGCCTAAATACATAAACCAGTAAACTGCTAAATACTACTTAATAATTAAAAATCTAATTTTTATTGCTATTTATTATATTTTTAAATGTTCATTTTAATTATTTATTAGTGTATTTATTTAGAAATATTTATTACAAAATAAATTATGAGTGGGACAAATATAATTTAAATTATATATTATTTATTTAATAAAAATATATGCTTATAAAAGAAGTATAAATTTTAAAATTAAAAATTATTATCAAATAATATAAGTTACTTAAATTTTGAATCAATTTGGGTTTTGTAAATATTTTTTAATTAATATCTATCTTAATATTAATAGTTTATAAATTTAATTTTTGATCGTTATTATAATATCTATCAATAGAATTATTTATATTAAATTTATATAATATATAATTATTAATATTATTATAACAAAATATTGTATTAAAATTTCAAAAAAATTTAAATATTATTATATTTTCAAATGTTATAACCTATGAAAATGATAAAAAATTATAGAAATTTTTTTTGTTATTTTATTTTTTTAAATACAACCTATAAACAACTAAAAGTCTAAAAACATAAATCATTAAACTCCTAATAACAAAACCTCTAAATACTTAAATCATTAAACTGGTATATATTAATAATAAATCACAAATCTCATTTTAATTTTTATTGAGTATAATTTTAGATTTTTATTTTAATTATTTATCAATTTATTTTATAGAAATATTAAATACAAAATAAATTATTAGTGAGACATATCTAATTTAATTTAAACCGGTATCCATAAATAACAAATAATAAATCACATTTTTTTTTCATTATAATTTTAAATATTCATTTTAATTATTTATTTGTTTATTTATATATAAATATTAATTACATAATAAATTGAGTTACACAAATATAATTTATATAAATTGTTTTTCATCAAAAAATTATAGATAATCTTTTTAAAAGAAAAAAAAATTTTTAAGCAAAAAATTATTATATTGTAATATATTTTGCTTTTCTTCTGAATCATTTTAGGTTTTGTAATTATATATTAATTGATATCTATCTTATTAATAATAAATTATTAATTTATTTTTTGCTCATTATTAGAATATTTATCAATAAAATTGTTTATATTGAATTTATATGATATATAAATATAATGATTATTATAACTAAAGATTGTATTCACTTTTTAAAAAAATTTAAAAATTATTATTTTTTGAAAGGTTATAACCTTTAAAAATATCAAAAAATAATAAAAAAATATTTTTTGTTATTTTATTTTTTAAATAAAACCTATAAACAACTAAAAGCCTAAAAACATAAATTGCTAAACTCCTAAACGACAAAATGTCTAAATACTTAAACCATTAAACTGATATACATTAATAATATATAATAAATCTCATATTAATTTTTATTCAGTATAATTTCAACTTTTTATTTTAATTATTTATCAGTTTATTTTTATAGAAATATTAATTACAAAATAAATTATTAGTGAGACCAATCTAATTTAAATAATTTATTTTTCATCAAAAGAAATATATATCCTTATAAAAAGACGCAATATTTTAAAAACAAAAATTTATTATTTATTAATATATTTTATTTTTATTTTGTATCATTTTAGATTTTCCAATTATATTTTAATTTATATCATTCTTATTAATAATAGTTTATTAATTTTTTATTGATCATTATTATAATATCTATTAATAAAATTATTTATATTGAGTTTCCATTATATATAATTATTAAGATTATTATTACTGAATATTATATTCACATTAAAAAAAATTAAAAATTATTATAATTTCAAAGGTTATAACCTTCAAAAATTAAAAAAAAAATCAAATAACTAAATTTTTTATTTTTTCATTATTTAAATGAAAACTCTAAATCACGAAAGGCCTAAACACTTAAATCACTAAACCCCAAAACACCTAAATACTTAAACCATTAAACTAGGATATCGTGAATAATAAATAATAAATCTCTATTTTATTTGTATTCATTATAATTTTAAATATTCATTTTAATTATTTATTAGTTTATTTTTATAGAATTATAAATTAAAAATTAATTATGAGGAAGACAAATATAATTTAAATAATTTACTTTTAATAACAAAAAATATAAACTTATAAAAAGAAGCAAAACATCAAAGAAAGTATTATTTTATAATATATTTTACTTTGATTTTGAATAAATTTACATTTTGCAAATATATTTAAAATAATATCTATCTTATTAATAATAGTTTATTAATTTATTCTTTGATCATTAATAAAATATATTTCAAAATAATTGTTTATATTAAATTTACATGATACATAATTATTAAGATTATCATAACTAAATATAGTATTCACATTTAAAAAAATTTTAAAATTGTTATATTTTCAAAGTTTATAACCTTCAAAGATGAGAAAAAATAACAAAAATAAATTTTTTGTTATATCATTGTTTAAATAAAACTTATAAACCATTAAATGCCTAAATACATAAATATCTAAACTTTTAAACCCCGAAGCCCCTAAATACTAAAACCTTTAAACTCATAAACCTTAAATATAATTTAAATAATTTATAGAAATATTAATAACAAAATAAATTATAAGTGATACAAATATAATTTAAATAATATATTTTTCATCATAAAAACATATAAGCTTATAAAATGATGCAAAAACTAAAAAAAATATTATTTAGTTATAAATTTTAAATTGATTTTGATTCATTTTAGGTTTTTTAATTATATTTTAATTTATATCTATCATATTAAGAATAGTTTATTAATTTATTTTTTGATAATTGATATAATATCTATTAATATAATTGTTTATATTTATTTTATATTATATATAGTTATAATATTTATTATTACTAAATATAGTATTCACATTTTTAAAAAATTTTAAAATTATTATATTTTCAAATGTTAAAAACCTTTTAAAATTTGAAAAAATATCAAAAATAATTTTTTGTTATTTCATTATTTGAATAAAACCTATAAACCATTAAATGCCTAAATACTTAAATCAATAACTTCTAAATCTCGAAAGCCCTAAATAGATAATTTTTTAAACATGTATATCCTAAATAATTAATAATAAATAATAAATCTCTTTTTTATTTTTTTTTATAATTTTAAATATTCATTTTAATTATTATTTGATTATTTTTATATAAATATTAATTACAAAATAAATTATAAGTTATACAAATATAATTTATATAAATTATTTTTTCACAAAATAATATAGATAAACATAATAAAAGAAGAAAAAAAATTAAAAACAAAAAAATATTGTATAGTAATATATTTTGCTTTGTTTCTGAATCATTTTAGGTTTTGTAATTATATTTTAATTGATATATAACTTATTAATAATAGATTATTAATTTATTTTTTGATCATTATTAAAATATTTATCAATAAAAATGTTTATATTGAATTTATATGATATATAAATTTAATAATTATTATAATTAAATATTGTATTCACTTTTGAAAAAAGTTTTAAAATTTTTATATTTTCAAAGGTTATAACCTTTAAACATGTGAAAAAATAAAAAAAAATATTTTTTTTTGTTATTTCATTGTTTAAATATAACCTATAAATCACTAAATGCCTAAACACTTAAATCACAAAACTACAAAATCCCTATACCCCTATATAGATAATCCTTTAAACCGGTATACCCTAAATAATAATTAATAAATCTCATTTTAATTTGTTTTCATTAGAATTTAAAAAATTCATTTTGATTGTTAAGTTATATATATATATATATATATATTAATTATAAAATAAATTATGAGTTTAAAATATAATTTAAAAAAATTATTTTTTATCAAAAAATAAATAAGCTTATAAAAAGAATAAAAATTTAAAACAAATAATTATTATTAAGTAATATATTTTGCTTTGCTTTTGAATCATTTTAGGTTTTGATATTATATTTTAATTAATATCAATCTTATTCATAATAGATTTTTAATTTATTTTTTGATAATTATTAGAATATCTATGAATAAAATTGTTTATATTGAATTTATATGATATATAATTATTATGATTATTATAAATAAATATTGTATTCACTTTTGAAAAAAATTTAAAAATTATTATATTTTCAAAGGTTTTAATCTCAAAAAATGAGAAAGAATACAAAAAATAAATTTTTAGTTATTTCTTTTTTAAGTAAAACCTATAGACCACTAAATGTTTACTTACTTAAATCAGTAGCTCATAAAACCCGAAACCCGTAAATACATAAACCTTATAACAGCTGTATACTACTTAATAAATAATAAATCTCATTTTTATTTCTATTTATTATAATTTTAAATATTCATTTTAATTATTTATATTTTAATTTTTAGAAAAATTAATTACAAAATAAATTTTTAGTGAGACAGATATTATTTAAATAATTTATTTTTTATCATAAAAAAAATATAAGCTTATAAAAATATTTACAAATTTAAAAATTAAATATTATTATTTAGTAATATATTTTTATATGATTTTGAATCATTTTGTGTTATGTAAATATATTTTAATTAATATTTATTTAATTAATAATAGTTTATTAATTTAATTTTTAATCATATTTATAATATCTATCATTAAAATTATTTATATTGAATTTATTTGATATATAATTAATAAGATTAATATAATTATACATGGTATTCACATTTCAAAAGATTTTAAAAATTATTTTATTTTCAAAGGATATAACCTTTGAAAATCTAAAAAAAATAAAAAAAAAATTTTTATTTTTATTATATAAATAAAACCTATATACCACTAAATGCATAAAAACATAAATTGCTAAACTCATAAACAACAAAACACCTAAATAATTGATCAATTAAACCGGTATACCATATATAATTGTTGGACAATTGTGCTTCCACGGTAGTGAGATTAAGATACAGAAACACAGAAATAACAGAAAACAAGCAATATATATATCCTAATTCAGCAACCATCCATGATAGAATCAAAAAATGAGAAATAAACCCCAAAAATAATGTGGTTCGATAGTCACTCAGTACGACTAGCTAAATCCACGAGAAAATGCTTTTGCGTTACAGATTAAAGCAACAGAAATGTCTTACAGTATGTAGCACATAGAATAGACGTGATAAATCGCACAGAGAGAAGAGAGAGAGATGATGAACAATTCCACGGGTCCAAAAATAGCCACTCGAAAATAAAATTACAAAACATTTTATATTAAAATTTATCTAGGTTCATTTAACCGGAGCGGGTCGGCTCAAGAGAAAGTTCAGGCTCTACTCTAATTTCGCCCCGTTGTCCGGTCTGTGTGACCTCCGTTATTGTGCTACTGTTGTATTCCCGGCCTCTTAATATTTCCTTTCCCTCACTTACATGAAAATATTAAAAAAGAAAAAAATATTTGGTAATACAAATAGATTATCAAAAAATAAATTACATATACGGCAATAATAAATCATAAATCTCATTTTAATTTGTATTCATTATAATTTTAAATATTCATTTTAAATATTTATTAGTTTATTTTTTATATAAATATTAATTACAAAATAAATAATTAGTCAGACAAATATAATATTAATAATTTACTTTTAATAAAAAAAATATAATTTTATAAAAAGAAGTAAAAATTTAAAAACAAAAAATTATTTTTTAGTAATAAATTTTACATTGATTTTGAAATATTTATTTTTGTAATTATATTTTAATTTATATCTATCATATTAATAATAGTTTATTAATTTATTTTTTGATAATTGATATCATATCTATCAATAAAATTATATATAATTAGTTTATATTATATATAATTATAATAATTAATCTTACTAAAAATTTTATTCACATTTTAAAAAAAATTTAAAATTATTATATTTTCAAATGCTATAACCTTTGAAAATGTGAAAAAATAACAAAAATATTTTTTTTGTTATTTCATTGTTTAAATAAATACTATAAACCACTAAATGCCTAATTACTTAAATCAATAACTCTTAAATCTCGAAAACCCTAAATAGATAATCATATTAAACTAGTATACCCTAAATAATAAATAATAAATCTAAATATTATTTTTTTCATTATAATTTAAAATATTCATTTTAATTATTTATTCATTTATTTTTATATAATTATTAATTACAGAATAAATAGAGTTAGACTAATATAACTTATATAATTATTTTTCATCAAAAAAATATAGATAAACTTTTTAAAAGAAAAAAAATTCAAAACAAAAAATTATTATATAGTAATATATTTTGCTTTGTTTCTAAATCATTTTAGGTTTTGTAATTATATTTAAATTGATATCTATCTAATTAATAATAGATTATTAATTTATTCTTTGATCATTATTAGAATATTTATCAATAAAAATATTTATATTGAATTTATATGATATATAAATATAATGATTATTATAACTAAATATAGTATTCACTTTTGAAAAAAAATTAAAAATTATTATACTTTCAAAGGTTATAACCTTTGAAATTATCAAAAAATATAAAAAATAGAATTTTTGATATTTTTTTTAAATAACACCTATAAACCACTAAATGAATACACAGTTAAATCAAAAAACTTCTAAACCCCATAATGCCAAAATACATAAACCATTAAAATGATTTATACTACTTAATAATTAATAAATCTAATTTTTAATTATATTTATTATAATTTTAAATATACATTTTAATTATTTATTAGTTTATTTTTATTGAAATATTAATTACAAAATAAATTATGAGTGCGAAAAATATAATTTAAAAAATATATATGCTTATAAAAGAAGTAAAAATTTAAAAATTAAAAATTGTTATCCAGAAATATATTTTACTATAATTTTGAATCAATTTGGGTTTTGTAATTATTTTTTAATTAATATCTATTTTAATATCAATAGTTTATAAATTTAATTTTGATAATTATTATAATATATATCAATAAAATTGTTTATTGAATTTATATGATATATAATTATTAATATTATTATAACTAAGTATTATATTCACATTTCAAAAAAATTTAAATATTATTATATTTTTAAAGGTTATAACCTATGAAAATGAGAAAAAATAATAGAAATTTTTTTTGATATTTTATTTTTTTAAATAAAAGGTATAAATCACTAAAATCTTAAAAACATAAATTGCTAAAATCCTAAATGAAAAATATCTAAATACTTAAACCATTAAACTGGTATACAGTAATAATAAATCATAAATCTCATTTTAAATTTTATTCAGTATAATTTTAAATTTTTATTTTAATTATTTATCAGTTTATTTTTATAGAAATATTAATTACAAAATAAATTATTAGTAAGACAAATCTAATTTAAATTTAAACAATATCTCTAAATAATAAATCTCATTTTTATTAATTATAATTTTAAATATTCATTTTAATTATTTATTTGTTTATTTATATACAAATATTAATTACAAAATAAATTGAGCTAGACAAGAATAATTTATTTAATTATTTTTCATCAAAAAATTATAGATAAACTTTTTAAAAGAAAAAAAATTTTCAAAACAAAAAATTATTATATAGTAATATATTTTGCTTTGCTTCTAAATCATTTTAGGTTTAGTAATTATATTTTAATTGATATCTATATTATTAATAATAGATTATTAATTTATTTTTTGATCATTATTAGAATTTTTATCAATAAAATTGTTTATATTGAATTTACATGATATATAATTATAAAGATTATTATAACTAAATATTATATTTACATTTGAAAATAATTTAAAAATTATTATATTTTTAAAGGTTATCATCTTTGAAAATGAGATAAAATCACAAAAATAAATTTTTTGTTATTTTATTGTTTATATAAAATGTATAAACTACTAATTGCCTAAACATTTAAATCATTAAACTCCTAACCCCCAAACCCCCAAAACCCTTAAATACTTAAACATTTAAACCATCTTTAAAGGTTTATCTATTTATAAATAATATATAAATATCTATCAATAAATAATTGTTTATTAATTTATTTTTTGATCATTGTTATATTAATATTAATATTTAGTTTATTAATATCTATCAATAAAATTGTTAATTTTTAATTTACATGATTTATAGTAATTAAGTTTATAATAACTAAATATTCTATTCACATCTGAAAAAAATTTAAAAATTATTATATTTATAAAGGTTATAACCTTCAAAATTGATAAAAAATTTGAAAAATAATTTTTTGTTATTTCATTATTTAAATAAAACATAACAACTACTAAATGCCTAAACACTTAAATCACTAAACTCCTAAACTCATAAATACTTAAACCATTAAGCCAGTATACCCTAAATAATTAATCATAAATTTCATTTTTATTTGTTTACATTATAATTTTAATATTCATTTTAATTATTTATTAGTTTATTTTTATAGAAATATTAATTGCAAAATAAAATTATGAATGATACAAATATAATTTAAATAATTTATCTTCTTAAAAAAAATTTATAAGCTTATAAAAAGAATTAAAAATTTAAAAATAAAAAATTATTATTTAGTAATATATTTCACTTTGATTTTGAATCGTATTAGGTTTTGCAAATATATTTTAATTAATATCTCTCTTATTAATAATAGTTTATTAATCTATTTTATGATCAGTATTATAATAGCGATCAATTAAATTATTTATATTTTATTGACATGATATTTAATTTTTATGATTATTATAATTAAATATTATATTAACATTTGAAAAAAAATTAAAAATTATAATATTTTCAATGGTTATAACCTTGAAAATGATAAAAAAATCATAAAAATATATTTTTTTGTTATTTAATTATTTAAATAAAACCTATAAACCACTAAATACCTAAATACTTAAATTACTAAACTCCTAAACCCTGATATTATTGCACCACACACACATAGCGACGGACCACAGTACACACGTGCACATATTCTTATCGATTTTGGTGTAGCATTTAGAAGGGGCCAACAAGTCAAAGAAGCAACCAGAAGTATGGGCCACCAGCTTGTAGAGGGCCCCACTAGCAAGCCGGGATGATAACATTCAGACAACTAACGAGATAGAGCAAAGTGGTCGGGAGTAAACCCAAGAGTAGCTAGGAGTGGGTCCTACTAGCCATATCTAGCAGAGACGGATAGGACCGCCAACTTTGTATGCACCATGTACTTGTAGAGACAGATCATGACACACACACACACACAATATTGTCTGTTCTCTATGTAGCATGCAATGATGGCAACTGGACCCATTAGTATCCATAAGTGGGGCCCACTAATGCATTTTGTAAATACACATTAGGCGATGCTACACTCCTGGGAGCAGAAGACCCATCTTTATAGTATTTTGTAATTTTACTTGTATTCTAGCTTTGTTTGTAAACGTAGATAATTACACTATGAGATGGACCTCATCACACATGCACACCGATGCATGCATATTTTTTGATATTTTGTCAGTGCAATATACAACCACTTCTTGGAGCTCGAGGAGGAAGCATTCTAACCCAAGAGATACTCTTTTGAGGATCATTGGAGCAAAAAAATGTGGAATTCAGAGGTGAGAATGAATTGACAAAGTGTCGTAGATATGAACTTGTGTATTTATGGGTATTCAGTTTTACATGTATTCCATTGCATAGCAATGACATAGGCAAATGCTTGATGGTGCATGTCCCACACATGCACCATCTTATATCTGCATAGTTTTAATATGGTGCATCATTCATGTTCCTCCAAAAGGCTTGGACAAATCCGAATGGAAAACACGCATTGCGCATAATGACTCAATGCCAACTCCGAATTCCAGGAATGCCAGGTGATTTTAGTTGTATTCGTATGGTTAGAATTATTAGGCATTATGTTTTTTAATGTATTTTATGCATAAAATCATTAAGGTGCATAGGATTTCGTGGGATGGCCTAAATTAGTCGGCTTTTTAATCTCTTGTAAGTTGTGTGCCTAAATGATAAATAAAGTGTGTATTTTACAAAAAAAAACAAAAAAAAAACATAAATCCTAAACTTTAAATCCTAAACCTTAAACCATAAACTATAACCCTAATCCATAAACCCTAAATCCTAAATCTCATGTTTTGCACTTTTATAATCAAATGACTAAGTGTTAAATTTAAATTGAAATTCACAACTTTTAGGAATGTCATAGATTCATCTTTTTGTATATGTAACACAAATTCATGACTCAAGTGGTAAGTTATGGATTCAGTATCTTTATTGCTTTAGATTATTGTAGCATTAGCAATGGTCATGATTGTATATTTTGTCTCTAGAACACAAAATCATATCGAGAGAATATGACATAACTTGTGTCTCTCTGTTGAAGATATTGTTATGGCACTAAGAATGATCATGAATACATATTTAATCACTATAATACTGGGACAGTTTTGGATATGACCATAGCTTGTGCATTTTATCTTTATATTGCAAAGTCATTGCACTAGGAATGATTGTAACTTTGGACATTCCTCAAGAGCAAAAGTCATGACCCTAGAAATAGTTAAAGCTCGAGTACTACTCTTTATAATTTTCTATAGCTAAAATTCTTGGGATTGGAAATATCACTATGGCTATTTCCTTTGATTTGTGACCTCGAGTGTCGATATGCAAGACTAATATTTTGAGTAATGATTAAAACCTTTTATACATTTGAATATGATTCATTTACACCTTTTTGAGTATTGTGAGCTTGTATACATAACTCATTTAATATAAAAAGAAAGAAATGATACTTTTCATATCCATGAGGATATAAAAAAATGCTTAGACATGCCAATAAAATAAATTTTTTGATTCTTGATTGAAAGAGTGCACATACTTCTTGCCTTGCTCAAACCACCCTGGGGCTAGTTTGTTCTAATAGGCTACAAGGTTGTTATTTTTTTTATAGGTGAACTATGTTTTAAAAAAATTGCTTTGAGTGTGTGCATGAGAGATATTTTAGAAGAAATTACATTAATCAATATGAATAGCATCCTCAACAACTAGCTATTTCAACACATAGGGGTACAACTTTGGTTTAGTCTGTAAGCGAACATGAATCAAATTACCTTTGATAGCCCAGTGATTCAATATCAAATATGATGAGACATAATAGAGATAAAGTAAAAGCTCCTATTATTTTGGTTAGAGCTTTAGCAATCATTCTAGAGTTTAGAGGGAAACAAAATAAATTATTTTAATTATTCACTAATATTTTAATTTTTATTTTAATTATTTATCAGTTTATTTTTATAGAATTATTAATTACAAAATAAATTATTAGTAAGACAGATCAAATTTAAATTAAACCAATATATCCTAAATAATAAAGAATAAATCTCATTTTTTTAATTTATATTTTAAATATTCAAATTTAATTATTTATTTGTTTATTTTTATATAAATATTAATTACAAAATAAATTATGAGTTACACATATAATTTATATAAATTATTTTTCATCAAAATAATATAGATAAACATTTTAAAAGAAAAAAAATTTTCAAAACAAAAAATTATTATCTAGTAATATATTTTGATTTGGTTCTGAATCATTTTAGGTTTTGTAATATATATTTTAATTGATATCTATCTTATTAATAATAGATTATTAAGTTATTTTTTCATCATTATTAGAATATTTATCAATAAAAATGTTTATATTGAATTTATATGATATAAAAATATAATGATTATTATACCTAATTATTGTATTCACTTTTGAAAAACATTTTAAAATTATTATATTTTCAAAGGTTATAACCTTTAAAAAAATGAAAAAATAAAAAAAATAAATTTTTTTTAATTAATTTTTTTAAATAAAACCAATAGATCATTAAATGCTTTCTTACTTAAATCAGTAAGCTCATAAATCCTGAAACCCCTAAATACATAAATCTTTTAATAGTTATATACTACTTAATAAATAATAAATCTCATTTTTATTACTATTTATTATAATTTTAAATATTAATTTTAATTATTTATAGTTTAATTTTTTAGAAAAATTAATTACAAAATAAATTTCGAGTGAGACAAATATTATTTAAATAATTTATTTTTAAAAAAAATATAAGCTTATAAAAAGAAGGAAAATTATAAAAATTAAATATTATTATTTAGTAATATATTTTGATTTTATTTTGAATCATTTTGTGTTATGTATATATATTTTAATTAATATTTATATTATTAATAATAGTTTATTAATTTAATTTTTGATCATTATTATAATATCTATCATTAAAATTATTTATATTGGATTTATAAGATATATAATTAGTACGATTAATATAATTAAACATGGTATTCACATTTCAAAAAATTTTAAAAATTATTTTATTTTCAAAGGTTATAAACTTTGAAAATCAGAAAAAATCAAAAATAGAATATTAAATTTTTATTATATAAATAAAACCTTTAAACCACTAAATAATCAAACTATTAAACTTGTATACCATATATAATAAATCATAAATCTCATTTTAATTTGTATTCATTATAATTTTAAATATTCATTTTAATTATTTATTAGTTTATTTTTTATTGAAATATTAATCACAAAATAAATAATGAGTGAGACAAATATAATTTTAATAATTTATTTTTAATCAAAAAAAAATAAGCTTATATAAAGACGTAAAAATTAAAAAACAAAAAGTTATTATTTAGTAATATATTTTACTTTGATTTTGAATCATTATAATCGGGTTTGCAATTATATTTTAATTTGATCAATCTTATTAATAATAGTTTATTAATTTATTATTTGATCATTTTTAAAATATCATACAATAAAATTACTTATATTCAATTAAAATGTCGTATAATTATTATATTTTTGTAACTAAATATTATATTTACATTTGAAAAAAATTTAAAATTATTATATTTTCAAAGGTTACAACCTTCAAAAATTAAATAAAAATCAAAGAATTAAATTCTTTGTTTTTTCATTCTTAAAAAAAACTATAAATCACTAAAGGTCTAAACAATTAAATCTATAGACTCCTAAATCCCAAAACGCCCTAAATACTTAAACCATTAAACCTATATAACCTAAATAATAAATAATAAATCTCATTGTTATATTATTCAGTATAATTTTAAATATTCATTTTAATTATTTTTTAGTTTATTTTTATAGAAATATTAATTACAAAATAAATAATGAGTGAGATAGATATAATTTAAATAAATTTTTTTTATGAAAAAAAATAAGCTTATAAAAATAAACAATTTTCAAAAATTTAAAATTTTATTTAGTAATATAATTTACTTTGATTTTGAATTATTTTGGGTTGTGCAAATATATTTTAATTAATATCTATCTTATTAATAATAGTTTATTAATTTATTTTTTGATCATTATTATAATATATATTAATACATTTTTTATATTGAATCTATAACAAATATAATTATTAAGATTATTATAACTAAGCATTGTATTCATATTTTAGAACTATTAAAAAATTATTATATTTTTAAAGGTTATAACCTTTGAAAATCACGAAAATTCATAAAAATAAATGTTTAGTTATTTCATTGATTAAATAAAAACTATAAACATGAAAATGTGTCAACATAGAAATCAATAAACTTCTTAACCCCCAAACCACAAAAAACTTAAACAATTAAATAGTTATAGTCTAAATAATAAATAATAAATCTCATTTTTATTAGAATTCATTATAATTTTAAATATACATTTATTTATTTATTAGTTTAATTTTTTAGAAATATAAATTAAAAAATAAATTATTAGTGAGACAAATATAATTTAAATAATTTATTTTTCATCAAAAAATATATAGGCTTATAAATGGATACAAAAATTTAAAAATTTAAAATTAATATTTTGTAAAATATTTCACTTTGATTTTGAGTCATTTTAGGTTTTGAAAATATATTTTAAACAATATTTATCTTATTAATAATTGTTTATTACTTTTATATGATCATTATTATAATATATATCAATAATATAGTTTATATTGAATTTATATGATATATAATTATTATGATTATTATAACTTCATATTATATTCACTTTTCAAAAAAAATAATAAATTTTTATATTTTCAAAGGTTATAACATTCAAAAATGAGAAAAAATAACAAAAATAATTTTTTTTATTTTATTTTTTATAAAAACCCTATAAACCACTAAATGACTAAATTCTAAAATGACTAAACTCTTAAACCCCGAAGCCCGTAAATACTTAAAACATTAAATTAGTATAGTCTAAATAATAAATCATAAAATTAATTTTTATTAGTATTCATTATAATTTTAAATATTCATTTTAATTATTTATCAGTTTATTTTTATAGAAATATTAATTACAAAATAAATTATTATTGCGACAGATATAGTTTAAATAATTTATTTTTCATTAAAAAATGGTTATAAAAAAGGAAATTTTTTAAAAATACATAATTATTATTTTGTATATATCTTATTTTGATTTTGAATCATTTTATATTCTATAATTAAATTTTAATTTATATCATTATTATAAATACTAATTTATTAATTTATTTATTGATCATTATTATAATATCTATCAATAAAATTATTTTTATTGAGTTTACATTATATATAATTATTATGATTATCATAAGTAAATATTATATTCAAATTTAAAAAAAATTAAAAATTATTATATTTTCAAAGGTTATAACCATAAAAAATCAAAAAAAATCAAAAAATTAAATTTTTTGTTTTTTCATTCTTTAAATAAAAATTATAAATCAGTAAATGTCTAAACAATTTTAGTGGTGTATAGCTTTTATTTAAACAATAGAATAACAAACAAAAAATATTTTTTTTTATTTTTTCACATTTTTAATGGTTATAACCTTTGAAAATATAATAATTTTAATATTTTTTTCAAATGTGAATACAATATATAGTTATAATAATCATTATATTTATATATCATATAAATTCAATATAAACATTTTTATTGAAAAATACTCAAATAATGATGAAAAAATAACTTAATAATCTATTATTAATATTATAGATATCAATTAAAATATAATTATAACACATTAAAATATTCAGAAGCAAAGCAAAATATATTAATATATAATAATTTTTTGTTTTGAAATTTTTTTTTCTTTTAAAAAGTTTATCTATAATTTTTTGATGAAATATTATTTACATAAATTATATTTGTGTAACTCAAAAATTATTCTGTAATTAATATTTATATAAAAATAAACAAATAAATAATTAAAATGAATATTTAAAATTATAATTAAAAAATGAGATTTATTATTTATTATTTTGTGTATACCGGTCAATTTTAATTAGATCTTTCTCACTTATAATTTATTTTGTATTTAATATTTCTATAAAAATAAACTGAAAATTAATCAATAAAATAAAAACAAATTTTGGTTTTTAGGAATTTAGTGGTTTATAGGTTTTATTTAATCAATAAAATAACAAAAACAAATTTTTAATTTTTTCTCATTTTCATAGGTTATTACCTTGAAAATATAATAATATTTAAAATTTTTTGAAATGTGAATACAATATTTAGTTATAATAATATTAATAATTATATATGATATAAATTCAATATAAATAATTTTATTGATAGATATTATAATAATGATCAAAAATTAAATTAATAATCTATTAATAATAAGATAGATATTAATTAAAAAATATTTTAAAACCCAAATTGATTCAAAATTAAAGTAAAATATATTACTGGATAATCATTTTTAATTTTTAAATTTTTACTTCTTTTATCAGAGTATATATTTTTTTTGATTAACAATAAATTATTTAAATTATATTTGTCGCATTCATAATTTATTATATAATAAATATTTATATAAAAATAAACTAATAAATAATTAAAATTAATATTTAAAACTATAATAAATAAAAATTAATATTAGATTTATTAATTATTATGTATTATATAGTAGTTTAATGGTTTATGTATTTAGGTGTTTATTGATTTAATTGTGTATGCATTTAGTGGTTTATAGGTTTTATTTAAAAAATAAAATAACAAAATAGTTTTTTTTAATCTTTTGATATTTTCAAAGGTTGTAACCTTTGAAAATATAATAATTTTAAAATTTTTTTCAAAAGTGAATTCAATATTTAGTTATAATAATCATTATATTTATATATCATATAAATTAAACATAAACAATTTTAGTGATAAATATTCTAATAATGATCAAAAAATAAATTAATAAAAATATTATTAATAAGATAGATATCAATTAAAATATAATTACAAAACATAAAATGATTCATAAGCAAAGCAAAATATATTACTATATAATAATTTTTATTTTGAAATTTTTTTTATTTTAAAAAGTTTATCTATATTTTTTTGATTAAAAATAATTTACATAAATTATATTTGTCTAACTCATAATTTATTTTTTAATTAATATTTATATAAAAAAATTAATAATTAAAATGAATATTTAAAATTATAATGAAAAAAAAATGCGATTTATTATTTATTATTTAGGGTATACCGGTTTAATTTAAGTTATATCTGTCTCACTAATAATTTATTTTGTAATTAATATTTCTATAAAAATAAACTGATAAATAATTAAAATAAAAATTTAAAATTATACTGAATAAAAATAAATTAATATACAATTATTAATAAGATAGATATCAATTAAAATATAATTACAAAACCTAAAATGATTCAGAAGGAGAGCAAAATATATTACTATATAATAATTTTTTAAAAAAATTTTTATTCTTTTTATAAGTTTATTTATATTTTTTGATGAAAAATAATTTATATAAATTATATTTGTCTAACTCATAATTTATTTTGTAATTAATATTTATATAAAATTAAAAAAATAAATAATTAAAATGAATATTTAAAATTATAATGAAAAAAATAATATTGAGATTTCTTATTTATTATTTAGGGTTACCGGTTTAAAAGATTATTATTTATTAATTAGGGTTTGAGAGATTTAGGAGTTATTGAAAATAACTCCTAAATCTATTAAAATATCAAAAAAAAAATTTATTTTTTCACATTTTCAAAGGTTATAACCTTTGAAAATAATAATTTTAAAATTTTTTTTAGAAGTGAATTCAATATTTAGTTATAATAATCATTATATTTATATATCTTATAAATTCAATATAAACATTTTTATTGATAAATATTCTAAAAATGATCAAAAAATAAATTAATAATCTATTATTAATAAGATAGATATCAATTAAAATATAATTACAAAACCAATAATTATTCAGAAGCAAAGCAAATTATATTATTATAAAATAATTTTTTGTTTTTAATTTTTTTTAAAATAAGTTTATCTATACTTTTTTGATGAAAAATAATTTATAGAAATTATAATGGTCTAACTCATAATTTATTTTGAAATTAATAGTTATATAAAAATAAACAAATAAATAATTAAAATGAATATTTAAAATTATAATGAAAAAAACAAAAGTGAGATTTATTGTTTATTATCTAGGATATATCTGATTAAAAAAAGTATCTATTTAGAGTATTCGAGATTTAGAAGTTATTCATTTAAGTATGTAGGCAATTAGTGGTTTATAGGTTTTATTTAAACAATGAAATAACAAAAAAATTATTTTTGATATTTTTTAAAATTTTCAAAGATTATAACATTTGAAAATATAACAATTTTTAAATTTTTTTTATATGTGAATACTATATTTAGTTATGATAATATTAATAATAATATATCATATAAATTCAATATAAACAATTATATTGATAGATATTATATTAATGATTAAAATATAAATTAATAAACTATTATAAATAAGATAGATATTATTTAAAATATATTTGCAAAACCTAAATTTATTCAAAATCAAAGTAAAATAAATTACTAAATAATAATGTTTTTGATGTTTTGCTTCTTTTTATAAGTTTATATTTTTTGTTCTTAAAAGCATATTATTTAAATTATATTTGTCTTCCACATAATATATTTTGTAATTTATAATTCTATAAAAATAAACTAAAAAATAATTAAAATAAATATTTAAAATTCTAATTAATACAAATAAAAGTGAGATTTATTATTCATTATTCAGGATATACATATTTAATGGTTTAGGTATTTAGGTCTTTTGGGGTTTAATGATTTATAGTTTTTATTTAAAAAATGAAAAAACAAAAAAATTAATTTTTTGATTTTTTTTAATTTTTCAAGGTTATAACCCTTTAAAAATTAATAATATTTAATTTTTTTTAAATGTGAATATAATATTTAGTTATAATAATCTTAATAATTATATATAATGTTAACTCAATATAAATACTTTTATTAATAGATATTATAATAATGATCAATAAAAAATTAATTAACTATTATTAATAAGAATGATATAAATTAAAATATAATTGCAGAATCTAAAATGATTCAAAATAAAAATAAAATATATTACTAAATAATAAATTTTTATTGGTAAAATTTTGACTCATTTTTATAAGCATATATCTTTTTTTTGATGAAAAATAAATTATTTAAATTAGATCTTTCTCACTAATAATATATTTTGTAATTAATATTTATATAAAAATAAACTGATAAATAATTAAAATAAAAATTTAGAATTTTAATGAAAAAAATTAAAATGAGATTTATGTATTATTATTAATGTAACCCACATAAATATTTTAAGTATTTAGAGGTTTTTTGGTTTATGACTTTAGCGATTTATGTTTTTAGAATTTAGTGGTTTATAGGTTTTATTTAAACAATGAAATAACAGAAAAATTATTTTTGATATTTTTTCACATTTTCCAAGGTTATAACCTTTGAAAATATAATCATTTTAAAATTTTTTAAAAATGTGAATATAATATTTAGTAATAATAATCATTATAATTATATATAATATAAACTAAATATAAACAATTTTATTGATAGATATGATATAAATTATCAAAAAATAAATTAATATGCTATTATTAATATGATAGATATAAATTAAAATATAATTACAAAACCTAAGAATATTCAAAATCCAAGTAAAATTTATTACTAAATAATAATTTTTTTTTAGTTTTTGCTTCTTTTTATAAGATTATATTTTTTTTGATGAAAAATAAATTATTTAAATTATATTTGTATCACTCATAATTTATTTTGTAATTAATATTTTAATAAATTATTTAAATTATATTTATGGTTAACGAGTTTAAAGGTTAAAGTATTTAGAAGATTTTGTGTTTAAAAGTTTAGATGTTCAAGTGTTAATGCATTTAGTGGTTTATAAGTTTTATTTAAACAATGATATAGCAAAAAATTTATTTTTATAATTTTTTGTAATTTTTGAAGATTATATCCTTTGAAAATATAATAATTTTTAATATTTTTTTCAAATGTAAATATAATATTTATTTATAATAATCTTCATAATTATAATTCATTTAAATTTAATATAAATAATTATATTGCTAGATATTATAATTATGATCGAAAAATAAATTAATTAACTATTATTAATAAGATAGATATTAATTAAAATATATTTGCAAAATCTAAATTTATTCAAAATCAAAGTAAAATATATTACATAATAATAATTTTATTAATGTTTTGCTTTTTTTAGAACTTTATATTTTTGTTATTATAAATAAATTATTTAAATTAATTTGTCTTACTCATAATTTATTTTGTAATTTATAATTCTATAATAATAAACTAATAAATAATTAAAATAATTATTTAAATTATAATGAATACAAATAAAATTGAGATTTATTATTTATTATTCAGGATATACCGGTTTACTGGGTTAAGTATTTAGGTATTTTTGGGTTTAGGGGTTTAGTGATTTAATTGTTTAGACCTTTAATGATTTATAGTTATTATCTAAAGAATTAAAAAACAAAAAATTTAATTTTTTGAATTTTTTTAATTTTGAAGGTTGTAACCTTTGAAAATATAATAATTTTAAATTTTTTTAAATGTGAATATAATATTTAGTTATAATAATCTTAATAATTATATATAATGTAAACTAAATATAAATAATTTTATTAATAGATATTATAATAATGATCAATATATAAATTAATAAACTAGTATTAATAAGAATGATATAAATTAAAATATAATTGTAGGATCTAAAATGATTCAAAATCAAAATAAGATATATTACTAAATAATAATTATTTATTTTTAAAAATTTGCCTTTTTTTACCAGCATTTTTTTAAAGAAAAATAAATTATTTAAACTATATATGTCGCACTAATAATTTATTTTGTAATTAATATTTCTATAAAAATAAACTGATAAATAATTAAAATGAATATTTAAAATTATAATGAATACTAATAAAATAAGATTTATGATTTATTATTTAGGTTTCATATAAAAAATAAAATAACAAAAAATTTATTTTTGTTATTTTTTGTCATTTTTGAATGTTATAACCTTTGAAAATATAATAATTTATAATTTTTTTATAAAGTGAATATAATATGAAGTTATAATAATCATAATAATTATATATCATATAAATTCAATATAAACTATTTTATTGATATATATTATAATAATGATGATAAAAAAGTAATAAACAATTATTAATAAGATAAATATTTTTAAAAAATATTTTCAAAACTTAAAATATTTGAAAATCAAAGTGAAATATTTTACGAAATATTAATTTTAAATTTTTAAATTTTTGTATCCATTTATAAGCCTATATATTTTTTGATGAAAAATAAAATATTTAAATTATATTTGTCTCACTAATAATTTATTTTTTAATTTATATTTCTATAAAATTAAACTAATAAATAATTAAATTATATATTTAAAATTATAATGAATTCTAATAAAAAATAGATTTATGATTTATTATTTAGGGTATAACTATTTAATTGTTTAAGTTTTTTGTGGTTTTGGGGTTAATGAGTTTATTGATTTATATGTTTACACATTTAGGTGTTTATAGTTTTTATTTAATCAAAGAAATAACAAAAAATTTATTTTTATGAATTTTCATGATTTTCAAATGTTATAACCTTTAAAAATATAATAATTTTTTAATAGTTATAAAATATGAATACAATACTTAGTTATAATAATCTTAAAAATTATATTTGTTGTAAATTCAATATAAAAAAATTTATTAATATATATTATTATAATGATCAAAAAATAAAATAATAAACTATTATTAATAAGAAAGATATTAATTAAAATATATTTGAAGAAACCAAAATAATTCAAAATCAAAGTAAATTATATTACTAAATAAAATTTTAAATTTTTGAAATTTTGTTTATTTTTATAAGCTTATTTTTTTCATAAAAAATAATTTATTTAAATTATATATGTCTCACTCATTATTTAATTTGTAATTAATATTTCTATAAAAATAAACTAAAAATAATTAAAATGAATATTTAAAATTATAATGAATACAAATAAAAATGAGATTTATTATTTATTATTTAGGTTATATAGGTTTAATGGTTTAAGTATTTAGGGGATTTTGGTGTTTAGTAGTCTAGAGATTTAAATGTTTAGGCATTTAGTGGTTTATAAGTTTTATTTAAATAATAAAATAATAAAAAATTATTTTTGTGATTTTTTATCATTTTTGAAGGTTATAACCTTTGAAAATATAATAATTTTTAAATTTTTTTCAAATGTAAATATAATATTTAGTTATAATAATCTTAATAATTATAAGACATTTAAATTGAATATAAGTAATTTTATTGTTATATATTATAAAAATGATCAAATAATAAATTAATAAACTTTTATTAATAAGATTGATAGCAATTAAAATATAATTGCAAAAACTATACATGATGATTCAAAATCAAAGTAAAATATATTACTAAATAATACTTTTTTGTTTTTAAATTTTTACTTCTTTTTATAAGCTTATATTTTTTTTTGACTAAAAATAAATTATTAAAATTATATTTGTCTAACTCATTATTTATTTTGTAATTAATATTTCTATAAAAAATAAACTAATAAATAATTAAAATGAATATTTAAAATTATAATGAATACAAATTAAAATGAGATTTATGATTTATTATATGTGGTATACCAGTTTAATGGTTTGATTATTTATGAGTTTTTTCGTTTAGGAGTTTATCAATTTATGTTTTTAGGCATTTAGTGGTTTATAGGTTTTATTTATATAATAAAAAAAAATTTTTTTTAGATTTTTTCTGATTTTCAAAGGTTATAACCTTTCAAAATAAAATAATTTTTAAAATTTTTTGAAATGTGAATACTATGTATAATTATATTTATCTTACTAATTATATATCATATAAATTAAATATAAACAATTTTAATGATAGATTTTATAATAATGATCAAAAATTAAATTAATAAACTATTATTAATAATATAAATAATAATTAAAATATATTTACATAGCACAATGATTCAAAATCAAATCAAAATATATAACTAAATAATAATATTTAGATGAAAAATATATTCCTATATTATAATGATTCAGAAGAAAGCAAAATATATTACTATATGATAATATATTTTTTTTCACATTTTAAAAGGATTATTATTTATTATTTAGGGTTTTAGAGATATAGAAGTTATTGATTTAAATGTATGGCATTTAGTGGTTTATAGGTTTTATTTAAACAATGAAATATCAAAAAAAAAATTATTTTTTCACATTTTCAAAGGTTATAACCATTGAAAATATAATAAATTTAAAATTTTTTTAACAAGTGAAGTAAATATTTAGTTATAATAATCATTATATTTATATATCATATAAATTCAATATAAACAATTTTATTGATAACTATTCTAATAATGATCAAAAATAAATTAATAATCTATTATTAATAAGAAAGATATCAATTAAAATATAATTACAAAACCAATAATGATTCAGAAGCAAAGCAAATTATAATATTATATAATAATTTTTTGTTTTTAATTTTTTTTCCTTTTAATAAGTTTATCTATATTTTTTTTGATAAAAAATAATTTATATATATTATAATAGTCTAACTCATAATTTATTATGTAATTAATATTTATATAAAAATAAACAAATAAATAATTAAAATGAATATTTAAAATTATAATGAAAAAAATAAAAATGAATTTATTCTTTATTATTTAGGATATATATGATTAAAAAAATTATTTATTTAGGGTTTTCGAAATTTAGAAGTTATTCATTTAAGTATTTAGGAAATTAGTGGTTTATAGCTTTTATTTAAACAATGAAATAATAAATAAATTATTTTTTATATTTTTTCAAATTTTCAAAGATTATATCCTTTGAAAATATAATAATTTTAAAATTTTAAAAAAATATGAATACAATATTTAGTAATAATTATAATTATAAAAATATATATTATAAACTAAATATAAACAATTTTATTGATAGATATTATATCAATTATCAAAAAATAATTAATAAACAATTATTAATATGATAGATATAAATTAAAATTTAATTACAAAAAATAAAATGATTAAAAATCAAAGTAAATTTATTACTAAATAATAATTTTTGTTTTTTAGTTTTTGCCTCTTTTTATAAGATTATAATTTTTTTGATAAAAAATAAATTATTTAAATTATATTTGTATCACTCATAATTTATTTTGTAATTAATATTTCAATAAATTATTTAAATTATATTTAAGGTTTACGAGTTTAAAGGTTTATGTATTTAGTGGCTTTGGGGTTTAGGAGTTTAGAGATTTATGTGTTTAGGTATTTAATGGTTTATAAGTTTTATTTAAACAATGATATAACAAAAAATTTATTTTTTGTTATTTTTTATCATTTTTGATTGAAAATATAATAATTTTTAAATTTTTTTAAATGTGAATACTATATTTAGTTATGATAATAATAATTATTATATATCATATAAATTTAAATATAAACAATTATATTGATAGATATTATATTAATGATCAAAAAATTAATTAAATAAACTATTATAAATAAGATAGATATTATTTAAAATATATTTGCAAAACTTAAATTTATTCAAAATCAAAGTAAAATAAATTACTAAATAATAATGTTTTTGTAGTTTTGCTTCATTTTATAAGTTTATATTTTTTGTTCTTAAAAGTATATTATTTAAATTATATTTGTCTTCTCATAATATATTTTGTAATTTATAATTCTATAAAAATAAACTAAAAAATAATTAAAATGATTATTTAAAATTATAATGAATACAAATAAAAGTGAGATTTATTATTTATTATTCAGGATATATAGTTTTAATGGTTTAGGTATTTAGGTGTTTTGGGGTTTAGTGATTTAAGTGTTTATGCCTTTAGTGATTTATAGTTTTTATTTAAAGAATGAAAAAACAAAAAATTTAATTTTTTGTTTTTATTAATTTTTGAAGGTTATAACCTTTGAAAATATAATAATTTTTAATTTTTTATAAAATGTGAATATAATATTTAGTTATAATAATCTTAATAATTATATATAATGTAAACTCAATATAAATAACTTTATTAATAGATATTATAATAATGATCAATAAATAATTAATAAACTATTATTAAAAAGAATAATATAAATTAAAATATAAATGCAAAATCTAAAATGATACAAAATCAAAATAAAATATTTTACTAAATAATAAATTTTTGTTTTTAAAATTGTGCCTATTTTTATAAGCTTATATTTTTTTGATGAAATATAAATTATTTAAATTATATATGTCTCACTAATAATTTATTTTGTAATTAATATTTCTATAAAAATAAACTGATAAATAATTAAAAATAAAAATTTAAAATTATATTAAATAAAAATAAAAATGAGATTTATGATTTATTATTAATGTATACCAGTTTAATGGTTTTGAGATTTAAAATTTACTGAAATGTTAATACAATATTTAGTTATAATATTATTAATAATCATACTTCATATAAATTCAATATAAACAATTTTATTAATAGTTATTATAATAATGATTAAAAATTATATTTTAAAAATTAATATAAACAATTTTCTCTAATATAAATTCAATATAAATAATTTTATTGATAGATATTTTAAAAATGATAAAAAATTAAATTAATAAACTATTAATAATAAGATAGATATTAATTAAATAAATATTTACAAAACCCAAATTGATTCAAAATTAAAGTAAAATATATTACTGAATAATAATTTTTAATTTTTAAATTTTACTTCTTTTATAAGTGTATTATATTTTTTGAGTAAAAATAAATTATTTAAATTATATTTTTCTTACTCATAATTTATTTTGTAATAAATATTTCTATAAAAATAAACTATTAAATAATTAAAATGAATATTTAAAGTTATAATAAATTGAAATAAAAATTAGATTTCTTAATTATTAAGTAGTATATAGCTATTTAATGGTTTATATATTTAGGCATAATAGGATTTAGGAGTTTACTGATTTAATTGTGTATGCATTTAGTGGTTTATAGGTTTTATTTAAAAATTAAAATAACAAAATATTTATTTTTATTATTTTTTTATATTTTTTAATGTTATAACCATTGAAAATATAATAATTTTTAAATTTTTTTAAAATGTGAATACAATATTTAGTTATACTAATCAATATATATATATTATAAATTCAATATAAACAATTTTATTGATATATATTCTAATAATAATCAAAAATTAGATTAATAATCCATTAATAATAAGATAAATATTAATTAAAATATTATTCAGAACTTAAAATGATTCAGAAGCAAAAAAATGTATATTACTATATAATAATTTTTTGTTTTTGAATTTTTTTTTTCTTTTAATAAGTTTATCTATATTTTTTAATGAAAAATAATTTATTTAAATTATATTTTTCTAACTCAAAATTTATTTTGTAATTAATATTTATATATAAATAAACAAATATATAATTAAAATGAATATTTAAAATTATAATGAAAAAAAATGAGAATTATTAATTATTATTTAGGGATATTGTTTTAATTTAAATTAGATCTCTCTCACTAATAATTTAATTGGTAATTTATATTTCTATAAAAATAAACTAATAAATAATTAAAATAAAAATTTAAAATTACACTTAATAAAAATTAAAATGAGATTTATGATTTATTATTAATGTATACCAATTTAATAGTTTAAGTATTTAGAAGTTTTGTGGTTGAGGAATTTTAGCGATTTATGTTTTTAGGCATTTAGTGGTTTATATGTTTTATTTAAATAATAAAATAACAAAAAAATTTGTAATTTTTTGTCATTTTCAAATTTTATAACCTTTGAAAATTTAATAATATTTAAAATTTTTTGAAATTTGAATACAATATTTAGTTATAAAAATTTTAATAATTCTATATCATATAAAATAAATATAAACAATTTTATTGATAGATATTATAATAATGATCAAAAATTAAATTAATAAGCTATTAATAAAAAGATAGATATTAATTAAAAAATATTTACAAAACCCAAATTGATTCAAAATTAAAGTAAAATATATTAATGGATAATAATTTTTAATTTTTAAATTTCTACTTCTTTTATAAGCGTATATTTTTTTTATTAAAAATAAATTAATTAAATTATATTTGTCGCACTCATACTTTATTTTGTAATAAATATTTTTTATAAAAATAAACTAATAAATAATTAAAATGAATATTTAAAATTATAATAAATAGAAATAAAATATTAGATTTATTAATTATTAAGTAGTATATAGTAGTTTAATGGTTTATGTATTTAGGCAATATGGGGTTTAGGAGTATACTGATTTAACTATGTATGCACTTAGTGGTTTATAGGTTTTATTTAAGAAAAAAAATAAAAAAAATTATTTTATTATTTTATTATTTTTTGATATTTTCAAAGGTTATAACCTTTGAAAATATTATAATTTTTAAATTATTTTCAAAAGTGAATAAATATTTATTTATAATAATCATAATAATTATATATCATATAAAAATAATATAAACAATTTTATTGATAAATATTCTAATAATTATCAAAAAATAAATTAATTATCTATTAAGAATATAATATCAAAACCTAAAATGATTCAAAATCAAAGCAAAATATATTACTTAATAATAATTATTTGTTTTTAAATTTTTATTCTTTTTATAACCTTATCTAATTTGTGATGAAAAATAATTTTATAAATTATATATTTAACTCATAATTTATTTTATAATTAATATATATATATATAAATAAAAAACTAAACAATCAAAATGAATTTTTTAAATTATTATGAAAACAAATAAAAATGAGATTTATTAATTATTATTTAGGGCATACCCGTTTAAACAATTATTTATATAGGGGTATCGAGATTTTGTAGTTTAGTGATTTAAGTGTTTAGGCATTTAGTGATGTATAGGTTTTTTTTAAACAATGAAATAAAAAAATATTTTTTTTTGTTTTTTCACATCTTCAAAGGTTATAACCTTTGAAATTAAAATAATTTTAAAATTTTTTTCAAAAGTGAATACAATATTTAGTTATAATAATAATTAAATTTATATATCATATCAATTAAATATAAATAATTTTATTGATAAATATTCTAATAATGATCAAAAAATATATTAATAATCTATTATTAATAAGTTAGATATCAATTAAAATATAATTACAAAATCTAAAATGATTCAGAAACAAATTAAAATATATTACTATATAATAATTTTTTGTTTTAAATTTTTTTCTTCTTTTAATAAGTTTATCTATATTTTTTTGTAATAAAATAATTTAGAAATTTTATATTTTTCTAACTTATTATTTATTTTGTATTTAATATTTATATAAAAATAAACAAATAAATAATTAAAATGAATATTTAAAATTATAATGAAAAAATTAAAAATGAGATTTATTATTTAGGATATACCTGTTTAAAAAATTTATCTATTTAGGGTTTAGAGATTTAGAAGTTATTAATTTAAGTATTTAGGCATTTAATGGTTTATAGGTTTTAGTTAAACAATGAAATAACAAAAAATTAATTTTTGATATTTTTTCAAATTTTCAAATGTCATAACATTTGAAAATATAATAATTTTAAACTTTTTTAAAAATGTGAATACAATATTTAATAATAATTATTATTATAACTATATATAATATAAAATAAATATAAACAATTATATTGATAAATATTGTATCAATTTTCAAAAAATAAATTAGTGAACTATTATTAAAATCATAGATATAAATTAAAATATAATTAAAAAACCTAAAATGATTCAAAATCAAAGTAAATTTTTTATTAATAATAATTTTTTTTTAGTTTTTTGCATCATTTTATAAGCTTATATATTTTTTTGATGAAAAATACATTATTTAAATTATATTTGTCACTCATAATTTATTTTGTAATTAATATTTTATTAAATTATTTAAATTATATTTAAGGTTTACAAGTTTAAAGGTTTAGCTATTTTGGGGCTTCGGGGTTTAAGAGTTTAGAGATTTATATATTTAGGCATTTAATGGTTTATAAGTTTTATTTAAATAATTATATAACAAAAAATTTATTTTTGTTATTTTTTCTAATTTTTGAAGGTTATAACATTTGAAAATATAATAATTTTTAAATTTTTTTATATGCGAATACTATATTTTGTTATGATAATCTCAATAATTATATATCATGTTAATTCAATATAAACAATTATATTGATAGATATTATATTAATGATCAAAAAATAAATTAATAAACTATTCATAATAAGATAGATATTTTTTAAAATATATTTGCAAAACGTAAATTTATTCAAAATTAAAGTAAAATAAAATACTAAATAATAATGTTTTTGATGTTTTGCTTATTTTTATAAGTATATATTTATTTTTCTTATAAGTATATTATTTTAATTATATTTGTCTTCCTCATAATATATTTTGTAATTTATAATTCTATAAAAATAAACTAATAAATAATTAAAATGAATATTTAAAGCTATAATAAATACACATAAAATTGAAATTTATTATTTATTATTTAGGATATACTAGTTTACTGGTTTAAGTATTTCGGTTTGGGGTTTAGTGATTTAAGTGTTTAGGCTTTTAGTGATTTATATTTTTTATTTAAAGAATGAAAAAATAAAAAATTAAATTTTTTGATTTTTTTTTAATTTTTGAAGGTTCTATAACCTTTGAAAATATAATATTTTTTAATTTTTTTTAAATGTTAATATAATATTTAATTATAATATTCTTTATAATTATATATAATGTAAACTCAATATAAATAATTTTATTAATATATATTATAATAATGATCAATACAAAATTAATAAACTATTATTAATAAGAATGATATAAATTAAAATATGATTGCAGAAACTAAAATGATTCAAAATCAAAATAAAATATATTACAAAATAATAAATTTTTGTTTTTAAAATTTTGTCTCTTTTTAAAAGCATATATATTTTTTTTGATAAAAAATAAATTATTTAAAATAGATCTGTCTCACAAATAATTTATTTTGTAATTAATATTTCTATAAAAATAAACTGATAAATAATAAAAATAAAAATTTAAAATTATACTTAATAAAAATTAAAATGAGATTTATTATTTATTATTAATGTATACCATTTTAATAGTTTAAGTATTTAAAAGTTTTGTCGTTTAAAAGTTTAGCGATTTATGTTTTTAGGCATTTAATGGTTTTTAAGTTTTTTTTAAACAATAAAATAACAAAAAAAATTTAGTAATTTTTTGTTATTTTCATAGGTTATAACCTTTGAAAATATAATAATATTTAAAATTTTTTGAAATGTGAATGTAATATTTAGTTATAATAATTATAATAATTATATATCATATAAATTCAATATAAACAATTTTATTGATATATATTATAATAATGATCAAAAATTAAATTAATAAACTATTAATTAATAGATTAATATTAATTAAAAAATATTTACAAAATCCAAATTGATTCAAAATTAAAGTAAAAAATATTACTGAATAATAATTTTTAATTTTTCTATTTTTACTACTTTTATAAGTGTATATATATTTTTTGATTAAACAAAATTATTTAAATTATATTTGTCACAATCATAATTTATTTTGTAATAAATATTTCTATAAAAATAAACTTGTAAATAATTAAAATGAATATTTAAAATAATAATAAATAAAATAAAAATTAGATTCCTTAAATATTAAGTAGCATATAGCGGTTTAATGGTTTATGTATTTAGGCGTTACGGGGTCTAGGAGTTTACTTATTTAACTGTGTATGCATTTAGTTGTTTATAGCTTTTATTTAAAAAATAAAAAAACAAAAAAATTATTTTTATTATTTTTTGATAATTTCAAAGGTTATAACCTTAGACAATATAATAATTTTTAAATTTTTTCAAAAGTGAATTCAATATTTAGTTATAATAATCATTATATTTATATATCATATAAAATCAATATAAACAATTTAATTGATAAATATTCTAAAAATGAACAAAAAATAAATTAATAATCTATTATTATTAAGATAGATATCAATTAAAATATAATAAAAAAACCTAAAATGATTCAGTAGAAATCAAATATATTACTATATAATAATTTGTTGTTTTATATTTTTTTTTCTTTTAAAAAGTTTATCTATATTTTTTTGATGAAAATTAATTTACATAACTTATATTTGTATAACTCATTATTTATTTTTTAAATAATATTTATATAAAAATAAACAAATAAATAATTAAAATGAATATTTAAAATTATAATGAAAAAAAAATAATATTGAGATTTATTCTTTATTATTTTAGGTATTCCAGTCTAATTTAAATTAGATCTGTCTCGCTTATAATTTTTTTTGTAATTAATATTTCTATAAAAATAAACTGATAAATAATTAAAATAAAAATTTAAAATTATACTGAATAAAAATTAAAATGAGATTTATGAATTATTATTATTGTATCTAGTTTAATATTTTAAGTATTTAAAGGTTTTTTCGTTTAATACTTTAGCAATTTATGTTTTTAGGCATTTAGTGGTTTATAGGTTTTATTTAAACAATGAAATAACAAAAAATTATTTTTGATATTTTTTCACTTTTTCAAAGGTTATAACCTTTGAAAATAGGATAATTTTAAAATTTTATTATAAATGTGAATACAATATTTAGTAATAATAATCATTATTATTATATATAATATAAACTAAATATAAACAATTTTATTGATAGATATGATATCAATTATCAAAAAATAAATTAATATGCTATTATTAATATGATGGATATAAATTAAAATATAATTGCAAAAAATATTCAAAATCCATGTAAAATTTATTACTAAATAATAATTTTTTTTAGTTTTTTCTTCTTTTTATTAACTTATATTTTTTTTGATGAAAAATAAATTATTTAAATTATATTTGGATCACTCATAATTTATTTTGTAATTAATATTTTAATAAATTATTTAAATTATATTTAATGTTTACAAGTTTAAATGATTAAGTATTTAGCAGCTTTTGTGTTTAGGAGTTTCGAGGTTTAAGTGTTTAGGCATTTAGTTGATTTTAAGTTTTATTTAAACAATGATATAACAAAAAATTTATTTTTATTAAATTTTTAATTTTTGAAGGTTATAACCTTTGAAAATATAATAATTTTTAAATTTTTTTCAAATGTAAATATAATATTTAGTTATAATAATCTTAATAATTATAAGTCATTTAAATTCAATATAAATAATTACATTGCTAGATATTATAATAATGATCAAAAAAATATAATAAACTATTATTAATAAGATAAATATTATTTAAAATATATTTGCAAAATCTAAATTTATTCAAAATCAAAGTAAAATATATTACTTAATAATACATTTTTTAAAGTTTTGCTTTTTTTATAACTTTATATTTTTGTTATAATAAATAAACTATTTAAATTAATATGTCTTACTCCTGATTTATTTTGTAATTTATAATTCTATAATAATAAACTAATATATAATTAAAATAATTATTTAAAATTATGATGAAAACAAATAAAATTTAGATTTATTATTTATTATTCAGGATATACCCATTTAATGGTTTAAGTATTTAGGTGTTTTGGGGTTTGTCTTTTATGTGTTTATGCCTTAAGTGATTTTATCTAATTTTTGATGGTTATAATCTTTGAAAATATAATAATTATAATTTTTTTTAAAATATGAATATAATATTTAGTTATAATAATATCGAAATTTTTTTTAAAGTATTATGTATTTATGGGCTTCGAGGTTTAGGAGTTTAGTTATTAAGAATTTAGGTATTTTGTGGTTTATAGATTTTATTTAAAAATTCTAATAACAAAAAATTTAAATTTTTATTTTTTCTTATTTTCAAAAGTTATAACCTTAGAAAACATAATAATATTTAAATTTTTTTAAAATGTGAAAATATTATTTTGTTATAATAATCTAAATAATTATATATTATGTAAATTCAATAAATATAATTTTTTATAGATATTTTGATGATGAAAATAAAATAAATTAATAAACTATTATTAATAAGATAAATATTAAATAAAATTTATTTGCAAAACCTAAAATGATTCAAAATCAAAGTAAAATATATTAATAACATAGATATTAAATAAAACAATTATTAATAAGATAAAATATATAGGTTTAAAAGATTATATATTTAGGAGTTTTGGGAGTTAAGAATTTAGTGATTTAAGTGTTTAGGCATTTAATAGTTTATAGATTTTATTTAAAAAATAAAATAATAAAATTTTTTTTTGTTATTTATTCTGATTTTTGAAGGATATAACCTTTGAAACTATAAAATTTTTAATTTTTTTTTAAATGTGAATACTATATTTAGTTTTGATAATCTTAATAATTATATATCATGTAAATTCAATATAAATAATTATATTGATATATATTATAATAATGATCTTACAAAAGATTAAAAAACAATTATTAATAAGATAAATATTATTTAAAATATATTTACAAAACCTAAAATGATTCAAAATCAAAGTGAAATATTTTACTAAATATTAATTTTAAATTTTTAAATTTTTGTATCCATTTATAAGCTTATATATTTTTTGATGAAAAATAAATTATTTAAATTATATTTGTCTAACTATTAATTTATTTCTTAATTTATATTTATATAAAAATAAACTAATAAATAATTAAAATGTATATAAAAAAATTATAATGAATACTAATAAAAATGAGATTTATGATTTATTATTTAGGTTATACCTATTTAATGGTTTAAGTTTATTGTGGTTTTGGGGTTAATGAGTTTATTGATTTATATCTTTACACATTTAGGTTTTATTTATTGATTTATAGGTTTTATTTAATCAATGAAATAACAAAAAATTTATTTTTATGAATTTTCGTGATTTTCAAAGTTTATAACCTTGAAAATATAAAAATTTTTTTAATAGTTCCAAAATATGAATACAATACTTGGTTATGATAATCTTAATAATTATATTTGATGTAAATTCAATATAAAAAATTTTATTAATATATATTATTTTGATGATCGAAAAATAAATTAATAAACTATTATTAATAAGTCAGATATTAATTAAAATATATTTGCAGAACCCAAAATAATTCAAAATCAAAGTAGATTATATTACTAAATACAATTTTAAATTTTTGAAAATTTGTTTATTTTTATAAGCTTATATTTTTTTTTCATAAAAAATAATTTATTTAAATTATATATGTCTCACTCATTATTTATTTTGTAATTAATATTTCTATAAAAATAAACTAAAAAATAATTAAAATGAATATTTAAAATTATAAAGAATACAAATAAAAATGAGATTTATTATTTATTATTTAGGTTATATAGTTTTAATGGTTTAAGTATTTAGGGGGTTTTGGGGTTTAGGAGACTAGATATTTAAATGTTAATGCATTTAGTGGTTTATAACCATCGAAAATATAATAATTTTTAATTTTTTTTCAAATGTAAATATAATATTTAGTTATAATAATCTTAATAATTATAAGACATTTAAATTCAATATAAGTAATTTTATTGTTAGATATTATAAAATTGATCAAATAATAAATTAATAAAAATTCTTAATAAGATTGATATCAATTATAATATAATTGCAAAACTTATATATAATGATTCAAAATCAAAGTAAAATATATTAGTAAATAATAATTTTTTGTTTTTAAAATTTTACTTCTATTTATAAGCTTATATATTTTTTTGATTAAAAATTATTTATTAAAATTATAGTTGTCTCGCTCATTATTTATTTTGTAATTAATATTTCTATAAAAAATAAACTAATAAATAATAAAAATGAATATTTAAAATTATAATGAATACAAATTAATATGAGATTTATGATTTATTATATGTGGTGTATAGGTTTAATGGTTTGATTATTTAGGAGTTTTGTCATTTAGGAGTTTATCAATTTATGTTTTTAGGCATTTAGTGGTTTATTGGTTTTATTTATATAATAAAAATAAAAAAAAAATTTAGAATTTTTCTGATTTTCAAAGGTTATAACCTTTTAAAATAAAATCATATTTAAAATTTTTTGAAATGTGAATACTATGTATAATTATCTTAATCTTACTAATTATATCTCATATAAATTCAATATAAACAAAATTAATGATAGATATTATAATAATGATCAAAAATTAAATTAATAAACTATTATTAATAGTATAAATATTAATTAAAATATATTTACATATCACAAAATGATTAAAAATCAAATCAAAATATATTAATAAATAATAATATTTAATTTTTAAATTTTTTCTTCTTTTTATAAACTTATGTTTTTTATTTATTAACAATAAATTATTTAAATAATATCTGTCTCACTCGAAATTTAATTTGTAATTAATTTTTCTAAAAAATTAAAATATAAATAATAAAAATGAATATTTAAAATTATAATAAATAGAAATAAAAATGAGATTTATTATTTATTAAGTAGTATAAAGCTGTTATAAGGTTTATGTATTTAGGGGTATCTGGTTTTATGAGCTACTGATTTAAGTAAGTAAACATTTTGTGGTCTATGACTTTTATTTAAAAAAGAAATAACAAAAAAATTATTTTTTGTATTCTTTAGCATTTTTTAAGATTATAACCTTTGAAAATATAATAATATTTAAAATTTTTTGAAATGTGAATACAATATTTAGTTCTAATAATATTAATAATTATATTTCATATAAATTCAATATAAACAATTTTATTGATAGATAATATAATAATCATCAAAATTTAAATTAATAAACTATTAATAAAATGATTGATATTAATTAAAAAATATTTACAAAAACCAAATTGATTCAAAATTAAAGTAAAATATATTAATGGAAAATAATTTTTAATTTTTAAATTTCTACTTCTTTTATAAGCGTATATTTTTTTTATTAAAAATAAATTAATTAAATTATATTTGTCGCACTCATACTTTATTTTGTAATAAATATTTTTATAAAAATAAACTAATAAATAATTAAAATGAATATTTAAAATTATAATAAATAGAAATAAAAATAAGATTTATTAATTATTAAGTTGTATACATATGTTATAAGGTTTATGTATTTAGGAGTTTCGGGTTTTATGAGCTACTGATTTAAGTAAGTAAACATTTAGTGATCTCTAAGTTTTATTTAAAAAAGAAATAACAAAAAATTTATTTTTTGTATTCTTTCTCATTTTTTAAGATTATAACCTTTGAAAATATAATAATATTTAAAATTTTTTGAAATGTGAATACAATATTTTGTTATAATAATATTAATAAGTATATATCATTAAAATTAAATATTTGCAATTTTATTGATAGATAATATAATAATCATCAAAATTTAAATTAATAAACTATTAATAAAAGGATTGATATTAATTAAAAAATATTTACAAATCCTAAATTGATTCAAAATTAAAGTAAAATATATTACCGGATAATAATTTTAAATTTTTAAATTTTTACTTCTTTTATAAGCATATATTTTTTTGATTAAAAATAAATATATTAAATATATATGTTGCTTTCATAATTTAATTTGTAATAAATATTTCTATAAAAAAAAACTAATAAATAATTAAAATGAATGTTTAAAATTATAATAAATTTAAATAAAAATTAGATTTATTAATTATTAAGTAGTATATAGCGGTTTAATGGTTTATGTATTTAGGCATTATGAGGTTTAGGTGTTTGCTAATTTGACTGTGTATGCATTTAGTAGTTTATAGGTTTTATTTAAAAAAAAATAATAGAAAATTTATTTTTATTATTTTTTAATATTTTCAAAGGTTATAACCTTTGAAAATATAAAAATTTTAAAAATTTTTTTAAATGTGAATACAATATTTAGTTATAATAATCATTATATTTATATATTATATAAATTCAATATAAACAATTTTGATGATAAATATTTAATAATGATCACAAAATAAATAATAATCTATTATTAATAAGATAGATATCAATTAAAATATAATTACAAAACCTAAAATGATTCAGAAGAAAAGCAAAATATATTACTATATAATAATTTTTTATTTTGAAATTTTTTTTCTTTTAAAAAGTATATCAATAATTTTTTGATGAAAAATAATTTGTATAAATTATATTTGTCTAAATCAATTTATGTTGTATTTAATATTTATATATAAATAAACAAATAAATAATTAAAATGAATATTTAAAAATATAATGAAAAAAAAATTAGATTTATTATTTATTATTTAGGGATACCGGTTTAATTTAAATTAGATCTGTCTCACTAATAATTTATTTTGTAATTAATATATCTATAAAATAAATTGATAAATAATTAAAATAAAAATTTAAAATTATAATGAATAAAAATTTAAATGAGATTTATGATTTATTCTTAATGTATACAATTTAATTATTTAAGTATTTAGAGGTTTTGTCATTAGGAGTTTAGCGATTTACATTTTTAGGCTTTTAGTGGTTTATAGGTTTTATTTAATAAAATAAAATAACAAAAAAAATTTATATTATTTTTTATCATTTTCATAGGTTATAACATTTGAAAATATAATAATATTTAAATTTTTTTGAAATTTTAATACAATATTTTGTTATAATAATATTAATGATTATATATCATATAAATTCAATATAAACAATTTTATTGATAGATATTATAATAATGATCAAAAATTAAATTAATAAACTATTAATAAAAAGATAGAAATTAATTAAAAAATATTTACAAAACCCAAATTTATTCAGAATTAAAGTAACTTATATTACTTGATAATAATTTTTAATTTTTAAATTTATACTTCTTTTATAAGCATATATTTTTATTAGATAAATAATATATTATTTAAATTATATTCGTCCCACTCATAATTTATTTTGTAATAAATATTTCTAAATAAATAGACTAATAAATAATTAAAATAAATAATTAAAATAAATAATTAAAAATATAATAAATAGCAATAAAAAATAGATTTATTAATTATTAATTATTATTTAGCGGTTTAATGGTTTATGTATTTAGGCATTAAGGAGTTTTGGAGTTTACTGATTTAACTTTATATGCACCTAGTAGGGATGCTCATGGGACTCAGGGATTCATGACTCGACCCGAAGTCTTGTCCTGAAATAATCGAGACTGAGAAAAATCCGTTGACATTGACTTTTCACGTCCCATTCTGTCACGTATTCTTTCTTTTGGGACTATTCCGGATATTAAGCAAAATCCATCCCAAGAACCGTCCGATCCTAAAAAAGTGATACTAGAACCAGGAATATATATATATATATAATGAAGAGGCCACCAATTCCGCTACTTCCCATCCAATTCCGACGAGTTCCAGGCCACCTCACGCCATTCCAGTCGAGTTCAATTAGGTCCAGCCCTTGTCCATCGCACTTCTGGTTGCCTCTACCGTGTCTCAGATGCCACCAGCCTTTTGGTTTGTTTTTCTGACAAGAATTGAGTGATTAATTATTATTATTATTTGTCTCAGTTAGTTTTGTTGAGTATTGGTTGTGGTGTTATGGTTGGGCCGAATGAGTGGGCTGAATGTGTACAGTCATATTGTAGAGCTTGCTTGTTTGAAATATTTATATGTATTTATGCTTAACATATCATATTAATTAATGACAATGTAGATGGCACAATCCAGCAGTAAACAAAAAATACAATAAATTGTAGATGATCACATCTCAAATGATCAAAGTACTGGTAAATCCAATCATCATCCTTTCACGAACCCTCCTATTGTTACGGCAGGTTTTTCAATTCCAATTATAAAAGAAAGACAAGGTACATCTGAACCTCAAGCTCATAAAAATAATAAGTCTGCTATTTGGGAAACTTATGAAATATTAGTTGATTTAGAGGGAAATGAAACTGGTAGGGCAGCTTGTATATGGTGTAGGAAAGAATATTTGGCAAAAACTGATCAAGGTACTTCAGGTTTATGGAAATACTTGAAAGAGACTTGTAGAAAAATTCCACGCAAAAAAAATTAATAGAAGCTAACAAAGGTAAATCAAAGTCACAATCAATGTTGAGTTTCACAAAAGGTACTAGTTCAGATGATAACAAATTAACTTGTTGGCAATTTGATCAACAACTAGTTAGGGAGGCTTTGGTGAAAATGATCATAAAAGATGAATTGCCTTTTGTTTTGTTGAGAGGGATGAATTTAAGGAGTTTTGTGAAGTTAGTGTGCCTCAATTTAAAATTCCATCTAGGCACTATGTGTTGAAGGATTATTTTTCTTCTTTTGTGAAGGAAAAGAAGAAATTATTTGATAGCATATCATCTCATTGTTGTAGAGTTTCATTGACTACCGACACTTGGACTAGCATTCATAATTTGTCTTATATATGTTTGACTGTTCATTTCAGTGATTCTCAAAAGAATATGCATAAAAGGCTTTCGAACTTTTGTGTAATTAAAAGTCATTCTGGAGTTAATATTAGAAATGCTATTTAGTTTTGCATGAATGAATGGGGTTTGAGAAAGTTGATGTGCATTACTGTTGACAATGCATCAAATAATGATTTTGCAGTTGAACAATTGAAAAAAAGGCTTGTGAAGAAAAGTGTTGTACCTTTGAGAGGTGAGCATTTTCATATGAGATGTGCTCATATCCTAAACTTAATTGTTAGAGATGGCATTGCAGTAGTTGAGGGTGCTATTCAAAAAATTAGAGGAGTGGTAAAATATGTGAGGAGTAGTCCTAAAAGATTAGATATGTTTAAGTTATGTGTTGAATAAGCATACTTGATATATGGATCTTCATTGCAATTAGATTGTCCTACAAGATGAAATTCAACTTAATTGAAGCTACAAACTAATATAAAATATCAAAAAGAATTTGATAAGTTGGAGGACAAAGACAAAAGGTTTTTGAAGGAGTTTGGTTCAAACGTTCCAACTGATAGAGACTAAACAAATGCATAAATTTTGTATCATTTCTTGAAAACTTATTATGAGGTAACTTGTAAATTTTCTGGCTCATAATATTCTACCTCTAGTGCTTAATATAATGAGATTATTCGAATTTTGAAAAAAAATTGAGCTTAGTGGAAATACTAGATTTACAATGGTGTCTGAAATGGGTATGAAAATGAAGCATAAATTCAACAAATATTGGTGTTCTCTTCAGTCAACAAATATTATGCTTTTTATAGTAGTAGTGTTGGATCCTAGATATAAGCTCAAATATCTAAAGGTTAAGTACACTTAGCATTATGGAGAGGAATTGGCTAAACAATTGGTGAAAAATATTATAAATGCTTTAAATGAGATGATGGATGATTATAAAGATTTAAATAAAGATGAATCAAAAGAAGATGATTTCTCTTCTACTGTGTTGAAGAAAAATGATGATTTCTTTGATGGTAGTGATGCTTATGTTGATGATTTTTTTTTGTTGAATTGGAGAAAGAAAAAGAAGTTGCGGCTTTGGAAGAGTTGGATAGGTACTTGGAGGACAAACTTGAAAAAGATAGAATTGTTTTGATCTTCTAAATTGGAGGAAGGTAAATGAGGTTAGGTATCCTCTTTTGGAAAATGTAGCAAGGGATGTATTTGCTATCCAAGCATCTACTATAACCTACGAATCTACATTTAGCACTGGCGGGAAAATTTTAAATAAATTTAGGAGTTCTTTAACACCTATTACAGCTGAAGTTCTCATATGTTTACAAGATTGGTTGAGAAGCTCAAACAAACCTATTGAAATTGAAGAATTAGTTCAAGACCTTGATGATAATGAATCAGGTTAGTATACAAATCTTGTAAATTTTAATTTCACTTTTACTTATTTTATTCATTCAATTTAATAAAAATATGGTTCAATTACAATTTTTAGAGGGGTCACAAGATCCAAATATTATTCCAACTATAATTGGCAAACTAAATTTGGAATGGGTGTATTAAAGTTTATAAGGTAATATTTTGTTTTTTTATCACTCTTTCATCTTAGAAATTTATGTCTATATGATTAACACGTTTTCATCTTTGGTTGTCCTTCTACAGTAATACTAAATTTTATTACTCTTTCAAAGATTATAACCTTAAAAATGAGAAAAAATAACAAAAAATGAATTTTTTATTATATCATTGTTTAAATAAAACTTATAAACCATTAAATACCTAAACACATAAATCTTTAAACTCCTAAACCCCGAAGCCCTTATATACTTAAACCTTAAAACTCGTAAACCTTAAATATAATTTAAATAATTTATTGAAATATTAATTACAAAATAAATTATGAGTGATACAAATATAATTTAAATAAATAATTTTTTTATAAAAAAAAATATAATTTAATAAAATGAGTCAAAAACTAAAAAACAAAAATTATTATTTAGTAATAAATTTACTTTGATTTTTAATCATTTTAGTTTTTGTAATTAAATTTTAATTTATATCTATCATATTAATAATAGTTTATTAATTTATTTTTTGATAATTGATATAATATCTATCATAATTTTGTTTATATTTAGTTGATATTATATATAGTTATAATAATTATTATTACTAAATATTGTATTCACTTTTTTAAAAAATTTTAAAATTATTATATTTTGAAAGGTTATAATCTTTGAAAATTTGAAAAAATATTAAAAACAATTTATTTGTTATTTCATTGTTTAAATAAAACCTATAAACCACTAAATGCCTAAATACTTAAATGAATAACTTCTAAATCTCGAAAACCCTAAATAGATAAGTTTTTTAATCAGATATATCCTAAATAATAAGCAATAAATCTCCTTTTTATTTTTTTCATTATAATTTTAAATATTCATTTTAATTATTTATTTAATTATTTTTATATAAATATTAATTACAAAATAAAATACGAGTTACACAATTATAATTTATATAAATTATTTTTCATCAAAAAAAATATAGATAAACTTATTAAAAGAAAAAAAAATTAAAAACAAAAAATTATTATATAATAATATAATTTGCTTTGCATCTGAATCATTATTGGTTTTGTAATTATATTTTAATAGATATCTATGTTATTAATAATAGATTATTAATTTATTTTTTGATCATTATTAGAATATTTATCAATAAAATTGTATATATTGAATTTATATGATATTTAAATATAATGATTATTATAACTAAATATTGAATTCACTTTGGAAAAAAATTTTAAAATTATTATATTTCCAAAGATTATAACCTTTGGAAATATGAAAAAATTATAAAAATAAATTATATGTTATTTTATTTTTTAAATAAAACATATAAACAACTAAATGCATACACAATTATATCAGTAAACTCCTAAACCCCGTAATTCCTAAATACATAAACCATTAAACTCCTATATACTACTTAATAATTAAAAACTTGAATTTTTATTTCTATTTAATATTATTTTAAATATTCATGTTAATTATTTATTAGTTTATTTTTATAGAAATTTCTATTACAAAATAAATTATGAGTGCGACCCATATAATTTAAATAATTTATTTTTAATCAAAAAATATATATACGCATAAAAAAGAATTAAAAATATAAAAATTAAAAATTATTATTCAGTAATAACTTACTTTAATTTTGAATCAATTTGAGTTTTGTAATTATTTTTTAATTAATATCTATGTTATTATTAATAGTTTATTAATTTAATTTTTGATCATTATTATAATATCTATCAAAAAAATTATTTATATTAAATTTATATCATATATAATTATTAATATTATTATAACTAAATATTATATTCACATTTCAAAGAATTTTAAATATTAATTTATTTTTAATGGTTATAACCTTTGAAAATCAGAAAAAATCTAAAAAAAAAATTTTATTTTTATTATATAAATAAAACCTATAAACCACTAAATGCGTAAAAACATAAATTGATAAACTCCTAAACAACAAAACTCCTAAATAATCAAACTATTAAACCGGTATACCACATATAATAAATCATAAATCTCATTTTGATTTGTATTCATAATAATTTTAAATATTCATTTTTATTATTTATTAGTTTATTTTTTATAGAAATATTAATTACAAAATAAATAATGAGTAAGACAAATATAATTTTAATAATTTATTTTTAATCAAAAAAAAATATAAGCTTATAAAAATAAGATTATCTATCAGTCTTATAAATAAAAGTTTATTAATTTATTATTTGATCATTTTTATAATTTCTAACAATAAAATTTCTTATATTCAATTTAAATGTCTTATAATTATTAAGATTATTATAACTAATTATATATTTTCATTTGAATAAAATTTAAAATTATTATATTTTAAAAGGATATAACCTTCAAAAATTAGAAAGAATAAAAAAAATTAATTTTATGTTATATCATTGTTTAAATAAAAATTATAAACTACTAAATCCATAAATACTTAAATCTCTAAACTCCTTAACACAAAAGCCCCTAAACACATTAACCTTTAAACTTGTAAACCTTAATTATAACTTAAATTTTTTAATAAAATATTAATTACAAAAAAAATTATGAGGGATACATATTTAATTTAAATAATTTATTTTTCATCGAAAAAAATATATAAGCTTATAAAAATAAGTAAAAACTAAAAAACATAAACTATTATTTAGTAATAAATTTTAATTTGATTTTGAATAATTTTAGATTTTGCAATTATATTTTAATTTATATTTATCATATTAATAATAGCATATTAATTTATTTTTTGATAATTGATTTAATATCTATCAATAAAATACTTTATATTTTGTTTATATTTTATATAATTATAATGATTATTATTACAAAATATTGTATTTAATTTTTTAAAAAATTTTAAAATTATCACATTTTCAAAGGTATAACCTTTGAAAATGTGAGAAAATATCAAAACTAATTTTTTTGGTTTTCATTGTTTAAATAAATCCTATAAACCAATAAAATGCCTAAACACATAAATCGATAACGCCTAAATCTCTAAAATCGTAAAAAGATAATCTTTTTAAACTAGTATACCCTAAATAATAAATAATAAATCTCAATATTATTTTTTTTATTTTAATTTAAAATATTCATTTTAATTATTTTTTGGTTTATTTTTATATAAATATTAATTACAAAATAAATTATGATTTAGACAAATATAATTTATATAAATTTTTTTTCATCGAAAAATATAGATAAACTTATAAAAAGAATAAAAAATTTAAAAACTAAAATTTATTATTTAGTAATATATTTTGCTCTACTTCTGAATCATTTTAGGTTTTGTAATTATATTTTAATTGATATCTATCTAATTAATAATTGTTTATTAATTTATTTTTTGATCATTATTAGAATATTTATCAATAAAATTATTTATATTGAATTTATATGATATATAAATATAATGATTATTATAACTAAATATTGAATTCACTTTTGAAAAAAATTTAAAAATTATTATATTTACAAAGGTTAAAACCTTTGGAAATATGAAAAATAATAAAAATACAATTTTTGTTATTTTATTTTTTATCAGTTATTTCAGTTATATAAGTTATATCAGTTATATCAGTTATATCAGTTATATCAGTTATATCAGTAAACTCCTAAACCCCGTAATGCCTAAATAAATAAACCATTAAACCGCTATATACTAATTGATAATTAATTAATTGAATTTTTATTTAAATTTATTATAATTTTAAATATTCATTTTAATTATTTATTAGTTTATTTTTATAGAAATCTTTATTACAAAATAAATTATGAGTGTGACACATATAATTTAAATAATTTATTTTTAATCAAAAAATATATATACGCTTTTAAAATAAGTATAAAAGAAGTATTAATAAAAATTAAAAATTATTATCAACTAATATAATTTACTTTAATTTTGAATGAATTTGGGTTTTGTAAATATTTTTTAATTAATATCTATCTTATTATAAATAGTTTATTATTTTAATTTTTGATCATTATTTAAATATCTATCAATAAAATTGTTTATATTTATTTTATATGATATAGAATTATTAAAATTATTATAACTAAATATTGTATTCAAATTTCTAAAAATTTTAAATATTATTATTTTTTCAAAGGTTATAACATTTGAAAATGACAAAAAATTACAATTTTTTTTGTTATTTTATTGTTTAAATAAAACCTATAAATCACAAAATCCATAAAAACATGAATCGCTAAACTCCTAAATGACAAAACCTCAAAATACTTAAACCATTAAACTGGTATACATTAATAATAAATCATAAATCTCATTTTAATTTTTATTCAGTATAATTTTAAATTTTTATTTTAATTATTTATCAGTTTATTTTTATAGAAATATTAATTACAACATAAATTATTAGTGAGACAGATATAATTAAAATTAAACCGGTATACCCTAACTAATAAATAATGAATTTCATATTTTTTCATTATAATTTTAAATATTCATTTTAATTATTTATTTGTTTATTTTTATATAAATATTAATTAAAAAATAAATTATGAGTTAGACAAATATAATTTATGTTTATTATTTTTAATCAAAAAAATATAGATAAACATTTTAAAATAAAAAAAAATTAAAACATAAAATTATTATATGGTAATATATTTTGGTTTGCTTATGAATCATTTTATGTTATGTAAATATATTTTAATTGATATATATTTTTTTAATAATATATTATTAATTTGTTTTTTGATTATTATTAGTATATTAATCAATAAAATTGTTTATATTGAATTTATATGATATATAAATATAATGATAATAACTAAATATTGAATTCACTTTTGGAAAAAATTTAAAAATTATTATATTTTCAAATGTTATAACCTTTGAAAATATCAAAAAATAATAAAAATAAATATTTTGTTATTTTATCTTTTAAATAAAACCTATAAACCACTAAAAGCATACATAATAAAATTAGTAAATACCTAAACCCCATAAGTCCTAAATACATAAACCATTAAACTGCTATATAATACATAATAATTAATAAATTTAATTTTGATTTCATATTTATTATAGTTTTATATATTAATTTTAATTATATTTTAGTTTATTTTTATAGAAATATTTAATACAAAATAAATTATGAGTGCGACAAATATAATTTAAATAATTTATTTTTAATAAAAAAAAATATATGCTTTTAAAAGAAGTAAAAATTTAAAAATTAAAAATTATTATCTAGTAATATATTTTACTTTAATTTTGAATCAATTTGGGTTTTGTAAATAATTTTTAATTAATATCTATCTTATTATTAATTGTTTATTAATTTAATTTTTGATCATTATAATAATATCTATTAATAAAATTATTTATATTGAATTTATATGAAATATAATTACTAATATTATTATAACTAAATATTGTTTTCACATTTCAACAAATTTTAAATATTATTATATTTTCAAAGGTTATAAGCTATGAAAATGAGAAAAAATTATAAAATTTTGTTTTGTTATTTTATTGATTAAATAAAACCTATAAACTACTAAATGACTAAAAAACTAAATCGATAAACTCCTAAAAGACAAAACCTCTAAATTCTTAAACCATTAAACTAGTATACATTAATAATAAATCATAAATATCATTTTTATTTTTATTCAATATAATTATAAATTTTTATTTTAATTAATTTTCAGTTTATTTTTATAGAAATATTAAATACAAAATAAATTTTTAGTAAGACAGATCTAATTTAAATTAGACCGGTATACCCTAAATAATAAATAATAAAACTCAATTTTTTAATTATAGTTTTAAATATTCATTTTAATTATTTATTTGTTTATTTTGATATAAATATTAATTACAAAATAATTTATGAGTTACACAAATATAATTTATATAAATTTTTTTTCATCAAAAAATTATAGATAAATTTTTTAAAAGAAAATTAATTTCAAAACAAAAAATTATTGTATAGTAATATATTTTGCTATGCTTCTGAATCATTTTAGGTTTTGTAAATATATTTTAATTGATATCTATCATATTAATAATAGATTATTAAGTTATTTTTTCATCATTATTAAAATATTTATCAATAAAAATGTTTATATTGAATTTATATAATAAATAAATATAATGATTATTATAACAAAATATTGTATTCACTTTTGAAAAATAATTTAAAATTATTATATTTTCAAAGGATATAACCTTTGAAAATGTGCAAAAAAAATATTTGTTCTTTGTTATTCTATTGTTTAAATAAAATCTATACACCACTAAATGCCTAAGCATTTAGATCACTAAACTACAAAATCCAGATACACCTATATAGATAATCCTTAAAATCGGTATACCCTAATTAAGAATAAATAAATTTAATTTTTATTAGTTTTCATTATAATTTAAAAAATTTATTTTGATTGATTAGTTTTTTATTTTTATATATGTATTAATTATATAATAAATTATGAGTTAAAAATTTAATTTATAAAAATTATTTTTATTTCAAAAATTGATAAGCATATAAAAAGAATAAAAATTTAAAATAAATAATTATATTTAATAATATATTTTGCTTTGATTGTGAATTATTTTAGGTTTTGATATTATATTTTAAGTAATATCAATCTTATTCATAATAGATTTTTAATTTAATTTTTGATAATTATTAGAATATCTATCAATAAAATTATTTATATTGAATTTATATGATATATAATTATTATGATTATTATAAATAAATATTGTATTCACTTTTGAAAAAAAATTTAATAATTATTATATTTTCAAAGGTTAGAATCTTAAAAAATGAAAAAAAATAATAAAAATAAATTTTTAGTTATTTTATTTTTTAAATAAACCCCTATAGACCATTAAATTCTTACTTACTTATATTAATAATCTCATAAACCCCGAAACCCCTAAATACATAAAGATTTTAACATCTTCATACTACTTAATAAATAATAAATCTCATTTTTATTTCTATTTATTATAATTTTAAATATTCATTTTAATTATTTAAAGTTTAATTATTTAGAAAAATTAATTATATAATAATTTACGTGTAAGACAAATATTATTTAAAAAATTTATTTTTAATCAAAAAAAATATAAGCCTATAAATAGAAGGACAAATTTAAAAATTAAATATTATTATTTAATAATATATTTTGATTTGATTTTGAATCATTTTGTGTTATGTAAATTTATTTTAATTAATATTTATTTTATTAATAATATTTTATTAATTTAATTTTTGATCATTATTATAATATATATCATTAAAATTGTTTATATTGAATTTATATGATATATAATAAGTAAGATTAATATAATTATACATAAAAACATAAATTGATAAACTTCTAAACGAAAAAACTCCTAAATAATCAAACCATTAAACCGGTATACCACATATAATAAATCATAAATCTCATTTTAATTTGTATTCATTATAATTTTAAATATTCATTTTTATTATTTATTAGTTTATTTTTTATATTAATATTAATTACAAAATAAATAATGAGCGAGACAAATATAATTTTAATAATTTATTTTTAATTAAAAAAAATATAAGCTTATAAAAATAAGAAAAAATTTAATACAAAAAATTATTATATAGTAATATATTTTACTTTGATTTTGAATCATTATATATTGGTTTTGCAATTATATTTTAATTGCTATCAATCTTATTAAGAATAGTTTATTATTTTATTATTTGATCAATTTTATAATATCTAACAATAAAATTATTTATATTGAATTGAAATGTCTTATAATTATTAAGATTATTATAACTAAATATTATATTTACATTTGAAAAAAAATATAAAAATTATTATATTTTCAAAGGTTATAACCTTCAAAAATCATAAAAAATCACAAAAATAATTTTTTTATTATTTTATTATTTAAATAAAACTTACAAACCACTAAATGACTAAATATTTAAATCTCTAGGCTCATAAACCCCTAAACCCCCTAAATACTTAAATCATTAAACCTATATAACTTAAATAATAAATAATAAATCTCATTTTTATTTATATTCATTATAAATTTAAATATTCATTTTAAAATTTTTTAGTTTATTTTTATAGAAATATTAATTACAAAATAAATAATGAGTGAGACATATATAATTTAAATAAATTATTTTTTATGAAAAAAAAATAAGCTTATAAAAATAAACAAAATTTCAAAAATTTAAAATTTTATTTAGTAATATGATTTACTTTTATTTTGAATTATTTTGGGTTCTACAAATATATTTTAATTAATATCTATCTTATTAATAATAGTTTATTAATTTATTTTTTGATCATCAAAATAATATATATTAATAAAATTTTTTATGTTGAATTTACATCAAATATAATTATTAAGATTATTATAACTAAGTATTATATTCATATTTTAGAACTATTAAAAAATTATTATATTTTCAAAGGTTATAACCTTTGAAAATTACCAAAATTCATAAAAATAAATTTTTTGTTATTTCATTGATTAAATAAAACCTATAAACACCTAAATGTGTAAACATATAAATCAATAAACTCATTAACCCCAAAACAACAATAAACTTAAACCATTTAATAGGTATACCCTAAATAATTAATCAGAAATCTCATTTTACTAGTATTCATTATAATTATATATATACATTTTAATTATTTATTAGTTTATTTTAATAGAAATATAAATTAAAAAATAAATAAATTGTGAGACAAATATAATTTAAATTATTTATTTTTCATCAAAAAATATATAAGCTTATAAATGGATACAAAAATTTAAAAATTTAAAATTAATATTTAGTAAAATATTTCACTTTGATTTTGAATCATTTTAGGTTTTGCAAATATATTTTAAACAATATTTATCTTATTAATAATTGTTTATTAATCTTTTGTATGATCATTATTATAATATATATCAATATAAATATTTATATTAAAATTGCATGATATATAATTATTAAGGTTATCATAACTAAATATAGTATTCAAATTTAAAAAAAAATTAAAATTTGTTATAGTTTCAAAGGTTATATCCTTCAAAAATAAGAACAAATAACAAAAAAAAATTTTTTATTATTTTATTTTTAAAATAAAACCCATAAACTACTAATTTCCTAAACACTTAAATCATTAAATTCTTAAATCCCATTACTCCTAAATTTATAATCTTTTAAACCTGTATATTTTATATTATTAATAATAATATCTATCTTATTAATATATTTTACTTTGATATTGAATCAATTTCGGTTTTGAAAATAAATTTTATTTAATATCTATCTTATTAATAATAGTTTATTAATTTATTTTATTATCGTCATCATAATATCTATAAAAAAATTATTTATATTGAATTTACAATATATATAATTATTTAGATTATTATAACAAAATAATATTTTCATATTTTAAAAAAATTAAAAAATTATTATGTTTTAAAAAGTTATAAGTTTTGAAAATAAGAAAAAAAAAGAAATAATTTTTTTGTTATTAGATTTTTTAAATAAAATCTATAAACCACAAAATACATAAATTCTTAATGACTAAACTGCTAAACCCCGAAGCCCATATATACATAAGCCTTTAAACTAGTATACTCTAAATAAAAAATAATAAATCTCATTTTTATTAGTATTCAATATAATTTTAAATATTCGTTTTAATTATTTATCAGTTTATTTTTATTGGAATATTAATTACAAAATAAAATATTAGTGAAACATATATAATTTAAATAATTTATTTTTCATCAAAAAAATATAAGATCATAAAAAGAGGCAAAATTTTTAAAACAAAATATTATTATTTAGTAATTTATTTTAATTTAATTTTGAATAATTTTAGATTTTGCAATTATATTTTAATTTATATCATTCTAATTAATAATAGTTTATTAATTTATTTATTGATCATTATTATAATATTTATTAATAAAATTATTTATATTGATTTTACATTATATATAATTTTCATAATTATTATAACTAAATATTATATTCACATTTTAAAAAAAATTAAAAATTATTATATTTTCAAAGGTTATAACCTTCAAAAATTACATAAAATAACTTAACGCATAAACACTTAAATGACTAAACCCCAAAACACCTAAATACTTAAACCATTAAACCTGTATATCCTGAATAATAAATAATAAATCTCAATTTTATTCGTATTCATTATAATATTATATATTTATTTTAATTATTTATTAGTTTATTTTTATAGAATTATAAATTACAAAATAAATTATGAGGAAGACAAATATAATTTAAATAATTTATTTTTAATAACAAAAATATAAACTTATAAAAAAAGCAAAATATTAAAAAAAATTATTATTTAGTAATATATACTTTGATTTTGAATAAATTTAGATTTTGCAAATATATTTTAATTAATATCTATCTTATTAATAATAGTTTATTAATTTATTTATTGATCATTATTATAATATCTAGCAATGTAATTATTTAAATTGAATTTAAATGACTTATATTTATTAAGATTATTATAACTAAATATTATATTTACATTTGAAAAAAATTTAGAATTTTTATATTTTCAAAGGTTATAACCTTCAAAAATTTCAAAAAAAAATAAAAATAAATTTTCTATTATATCATTATTTAAATAAAACTTATAGACCACTAAATGCCTAAACCATTTAATCTATAAACTCCTAAACACATAAGCCCTTAAAGACTTAAATCTTAAAACTCGTAAACCTTAAATATAATTTAATTAATTTATTTTTCATCAAAAAAAATATAAGCTTATAAAAACAAGCAAAAACTAAAAAATAAAAATTATTATTTGTTAATAAATTTTACTTTGATTTTGAATAATTTTAGGTTTTGCAATTATATTTTAATTTATATCTATCATATTAATAATAGCATATTAATTTATTTTTTGATAATTGATATCATATATATCAATAAAAATGTTTATATTTAGTTTATATTATATATAATTATAATGATTCTTATTACTAAATATTGTATTCACTTTTTTAAAAAAATTTAAAATTATTATATTTTCAAAGGTTATAACCTTTGAAAATGTGAGAAAATATCAAAAATAATTTTTTTGTTATTTCATTGTTTAAATAATTCCTATAAATTACTAAATGCCTAAACACTTAAGTCAAAAACTCCAAAATCTCGAAAACCCTAAATAGATAATCCTTTTAAATTAGTATACCCTAAATAATAAATAATAAATCTCAATATTATTTTTTTCTTTATAATTTAAAATATTCATTTTAATTATTTATTCGTTTATTTTTATTAAATATTAATTACAATATAAATTATGAGTTAGACAAAAATAATTTATATAAATTATTTTTCATCAAAAAATATAGATAAACTTATAAAAAGAAGAAAAAATTTCAAAACAAAAATTTATTATATAGTAATATATTTTGCTTTACTTCTAAATCATTTTAAGTTTTGTAATTATATTTTAATTAATATCTATCTTATTAATAATAAATTATTAATTTATTTTTTATCATTATTAGAATATTTATCAATAAAATTATTTATATGGAATTTATATGAAATATAAATATAATGATTATTATAACTAAATATCGAATTCACTTTCAAAAAAATTAAAAAATAATTATATTTTCAAAGGTTATAACATTTGAAGATATCAAAAAATAATAAAAATAAATTTTTTGTTTATTTACTTTTTAAATAAACCATATAACCACTAAATGCATACACAGTTAAATCAGTAAACTCCTAAACCATATAATGCCTAAATACATAAACCATTAAACCTTTATATACTACTTAATAATTAATAAATTTAATTTTTATTTCTATTTATTATAATTTTAAATATTTATTTTAATAATTTATTAGTTTATTTCTATAAAAATATTTATTACAAAATAAATTATGAGTGCGAGAAATATAATTTAAATAATTTTTTTAATCAATAAAAGTATTTACGCTTATATAATAAGTAAAAATATAAAAATTAAAAATTATTATTAAGTAATATATTTTACTTTAATTTTGAATCAATTTGGGTTTTGTAAATATTTTTTAATTAATATCTATCTTATTATTAATAGTTTATTAATTTAATTTTTGATCATTATTATAATATCTATCAATAAAATTATTTATATTGATTTTATATGATATATAATTATTAATATTATTATAACTAAATATTGTATTCACATTTCAAAAAATTTTAAATATTATTATATTTTCAAAGGTTATGACCTATGAAAATTAGAAGATATTACGAAAATATTTTTTTATTTATTGTTTAAATAAAACCTATAAACCACTAAATGCCTAAAACATAAATCTCTAACTCCTAAATGACAAAACCTCTAAATACTTAAACAATTAAACTAGTATACATTAATAATAAATCATAAATTTCATTTTAATTTTTATTCAGTTTAATTTTAAATTTTTATTTTAATTATTTATTAGTTTAATTTATAGAAATATTAATTACAAAATAAATTATTAGTTAGATAATCTAATTTAAATTAAATCGGTATACCCTAAATAATAAAAAATAAAACTCATTTTTTTATTATAATTTTAAATATTCACTTTAATTATTTATTTGTATATATTTATATAATTATTAATTACAAAATAAATTATGAGTTAAACAAATAAAATTTATATAAATTATTTTTCATCAAAAAATTATAAATAAACTTTTTAAAAGAAAAAAAAATTCAAAACAAAAAATTATTATATAGTAATATATTTTGATTTTCTTCTGAATCATTTAAGGTTTTGTAATTATATTTTAATTGATATCTATCTTATTAATAATAGATTATTAATTTATTTTTGATCATTATTAGAATATTTTTTAATAAAAATGTTTATTTTGAATTTATATGATATTTAAATATAATGATTATAATGACTAAATGCCTAAACATTTAAATGAATAAACTACAAAATCCTGAAACCCCTATATAGATAATCCTTTAAACTGGTATACACTAAATAATAATTAATAAATCTCATTTTTATTTGTTTTCATTATAATTTAAAAAAATCATTTTGATTGTTTAGTTTTTTATTTTTATATATATTTTAATTATAAAATAAATTATGAGTTTAAAATATAATTTATTAAAAATATTTTTAATCAAAAAATAGATAAGCTTATAAAAAGAATAAAAATTTAAAAACAAATAATTATTATTAAGTAATATATTTTGCTTTGCTTTCGAATCATTTTAGGTTTTGATATTATATTTTAAGTAATATCAATCTTATTCATAAGAGATTTTTAATTTATTTTTTGATAATTATTAGAATATCTAACAATAAAATTGTTATATTGAATTTATATGATATATAATAATTAATATTATTATAACTAAATATTGTATTAACATTTCAAAAAATATTAAATATTATTATATTTTCAAAGGTTATAACCTATGAAAATGATAACGAATTATAGAAATTTTTTTTGTTATTTTATTTTTTTATATAAAACCTATGAACCACTTAAAGCCTAAAAACATAAATCGCTAAACTCCTAATGACAAAACCTCTAAATACTTAAACCATTAAACTGTTATACATTAATAATAAATCTTAAATATCATTTTAATTTTTATTCATTATATTTTTAAATTTTTATTTTAATTATTTATCAGTTTATTTTTATAGAAATATTAATTACAAAATAAATTATTAGTGATATAGATCTAATTTAAATAAAACCGATATCCATAAATAATAAATAATAACACTTATTTTTTTTCATTATAATTTTAAATATTTATTTGTTTATTTATATATAAATATTAATTACAAAATAAATTGAGTTAGACAAATATAATTTATATATATTATTTTTCATCAACAAATTATAGATAAACTTTTTAAAAGAAAAAAAAATTTAAACAAAAAATTATTATATAGTAATATATTTTGCTTTGCTTCTAATTCATTTTAGGTTTTATAATTATATTGTAATTGATATCTATCTTTTTTTTAATTGAAATCTATCTTATTAAAAATAGATTATTAATTTATTTTTTGATCATTATTAGATTATTTATCAATAAAATTATTTTTATTGAATTTATATGATATATATATATAATGTTTATTTTAACTAAAGATTGTATTCACTTTTGAAAAAATTTTAAAAATTATTATATTTTGAAAGGTTATAACATTTGAAAATATCAAAAAATAATAAAAATATATTTATATTTATTTTATTTTTTAAATAAAACATATAAACAACTAAATGCCTAAAAACATAAATTTCTAAACTTTTAAACGACAAAACTTCTAAAAACTTATTTCTTTAAACTAGTATAGATTAATAATAAATCATAAATCTCATTTTAATTTTTATTCAGTATAATTTTAAATTTTTATTTTAATTTTTTATCAGTTTATTTTTATAGAAATATTAATTACAAAATAAATTATTAGTGAAATAGATATAACTTAAATTAAACCGGTAACTCTAAATAATAAATAATAAATCTCATTTTTTTAATTATAATTTTAAATATTCTTTTTAATTATTTATTTGTTTATTTATATATAAATATTAATTACAAAATAATTTTAGCTACCCAAAAATAATTTATATAAATAATTTTTCATCAAAAAATTATAGATAAACTTTTTAAAAGAAAAAAAATTTTCAAAACAAAAAATTATTATATAGTAATATATTTTGCTTTTTTTTAAAAAAAATAGTTGTTTATTAATTTTAACCCTCTCTTTTGGCGGAGGAATACCCTTTTTACAAACTAAAATCTACCCTTATCCCTCTTACACCCATACACTTTAATGAAAAAAGAGACAATGAACCAAGACTAATTTTAATATGAGTACGTGAGCTCGCTTTGAGCTTATTTGTTTAAAGATCTTGAGTTATTTTTAACTTCCATTCTGAACTTGTAACTCGGTTATATGCGCACTTCCTTAATGTTAACTTTCCCTTCATGAACCTCCTTATATAAGTTAGTTGACGGCTCCAAAGCGACAAGCTTCCCAAGGAAGCTCGGTCTCAAATCTAACAGTTTTGGAACACCCTTGAACAGCTTCCATGAATGATAGCTCGATGGAAACCTTGACATCTTGCCCACCAAGCTTCTGTTTAAACATATTTCCAAATATATCGCCCATGAAGAAGATGTCCTCAAATGGGTTGCCGAAACCAGCTTCACCAGGATGGAAGCCTGTGCCAGCTTTCTGTTCGAAAGCTTCATGCCCAAGCTGAAACTTTATTGCATAAACACCCTTCATGCTACACTTTTTCTCCAGCCCTTTGAATCTTGCTCCCTCTAGTTCTTCACTTTATAAGCTATTCCGGAGCCTTGACTTTCACTATATATGCTGCACTATACACTTTATATGCTGTTACAAGAGCTTGACCAACCCTTCATCATGTATGCTGTATAATACCTGCGCTGCTAAAAAAAACCAAGAAAACAAATCCAAATATACATTCTATTTCTTTTCTCCCTCCTAGATTCCTTTCTAAACAAACCTGTAACTGTAGGGACAGAAATTCCCCTACCGACTGCCTCCATTCCTTCTAACAGCTTAATTTTCGCTATATTGCCCTCCATGTTCTGCTATTTTCACTTCTCCATTCTTCTCTTCACTCCTGCCATCTTCATATTCATTTTGCTGCCTTCCTTTGCTTGACTTCTGGAATTCATTGCCGTATCCCAGCAACTTTGTGCTCCATTTTTCCCCCATAGCCGCTTCATTTCTGTACCCTCATTGAACCTTAGCAAATCTGAAATTTGCTTCCTTAATGACAGCAAGACCTATTCTATACCCCAACGTCTAATGTTCTAGCATCCTAACTAATTTATTAACACATGACCTTGCAACATTGTTCTCATAAGCATAAATAAGACTTTTAAACATACAATAAACAAAGAAATAAAGCAAATGAGGTTCAGACTGCATGTGCCAACAAATCTTGCCTCCCAATGAATGAAGCTTTGAGTGAGCTGCACTGCTAAGAAAGACAAATACATCTATAACATATTCCCCAAGAGAACCCCATTTTTTACCATTAACCTTTCCTCTTCTATTATACCTATATGATCTATTAATATTTTAACTGGCTCTCACCTTCTACCCTTACTAACTCTAACATAGGGAATTGCATTCTTGTCTAGTTCCACCAGGCCTTTTATTTTTATCGGCAGAGTAACTTCATCATATTCTGCTTCTCCTTTTTTCGATCCTAGCCTTGCAAGATTGTCTGCCGGGGTGTTTAGCTCTCTATATATATGTAATATTGATGCATTCAGTTCTTCTATGAGATTCAAAATAATTTCTAATTCCTCTTCATGTTTCCAAAGAGATATTTTCTTTGTTACTAAATTGACTAATAGCAATGAATCTACCTGTATTTGAATATTCTTATAGTCTAATTTTTTACAAACAGTTAAACCTAAATTTAATGCTCTGATTTCTGAATGTAGAGCCGAGGCAGCTACACTAACTATAGTAAAAGCTTTCATAACTGTCCCTGAAGAATCTCTTATTAATCCACCTCCCCCCGCTATACCTGTGTCCCTATTAAAGCTTCCATTCGTATTTAATGAGAGTTTTCCTTCCGGAGGTTTGTGCCAAGAGATACTTTTTGCCCAATATTGTTTATTTATTTTTATATTTAGGAACCATTCCCGTTCTGCTTTCTTTTCTGTGTGTATTTTATTTAAAATTACAGGGTTAAAATTTGAAATGTTACTTATTTCCTGCCTGATTTCTTGTGATATTGCATACGTGTCCATTTTCTTTCCTTCAAACCTACTCCTATTTCGAGCCTTCCATATACACCATATCATTACATGTGGTAAGTACATATTAAGCCAGATTCTAGTAGGATTAGTAGAGATTACTTTTTCCCATGTTTTAATTCGTTCAATTATACCATCTTCTCTTTTAATGATTTGCTTTGTTTCATCAAATTTCTTCCAGACCTGTATGGCAATTTTACCTTTCGAAAATAGGTGATCCATAGATTCTTCTTCCTCTAAGCAGCATTCACATCTTGACACCAATTTAATGCCCTTTCTTTGAACATTAGTATCCACAGGTATTGCATTTGTTGTTACTTTCCATGCTAGCGAGCACATTTTCTGTGGTATACCTGCCCTACAGACCCATTTAGATATAGATTGAACAGGTTTTTTTTTCCTAATTAACTCCTTTACCGATTTAAGTGTAAAATTACCTTGTGGTGTTAGGATCCATTTCCAACCACTCTTATTTAATATTGAATGGGATTCTACTTTTTCCTTTTATTTTTCCAAGGCTTTCCAATTATTTGAAACTTTCTTAGGCCGCTTTTCTAAATATCTTACCCTCATATATTTTGCCCAAAGACTATCATTTTCCTTCAACCTCCACCATCCTTTGCAATCCCATGCGGTGGCCATATCTTGTAAAGAGATTATTTCTAAACCTGCCTCTGCTTTTGGATAACAAATATCTCCCCAATTTTTCCAATGAATTTTATTCTTCCCTTCTTTTTTGCCCCATAGAAAATTTTCCATCTCCATTTCTATTTTATTTGTTAATTTCTTCGGAGGGTGTATTACGGATAGGATGTGAACCAGCGTGCTTTGAAGCACGTGCGAAATTAATGTAACCCGTCCCCCAAATTCTAGTAAGTCCTCTTTCCAACCTGTTATTTTCTTTCTCATTTTTTCTTGCAGCGGTGCTAGATATTCCTCTCTCAATTTTCCTTCGAATATTGGGCAGCCTAAATAAATTAAAGCTCCCTTATTTTGGGTGAAACCAGTTAAATTTTTAATTTTGTTTATATCTTTCTCCAAAGCTTTTTTTCCCAGTATAAACTGGCACTTCTTTTTATTTACCACCTGACCTGTTTCTAATTCAAATAGTTGTAGTAATTCTATAAGGTATATTATAGATCTTTTACTTTCATTTGTGAAAATTATTAAATCATCAGCATAGGCCAAACAACCTATTCTCGGAGTGTTTTTAGGTTGACTAAAAGGTAAAATTTTCCCTTCCGACATTCTTTTGTTTAAATTAAGAATACGCAATTCTAGATATATATCAAATAGTAAGTGGGATAAGGGGTCTCCCTGCCTTATACTTCTTTTTGGTTTGAATTCTTCACCTATATTTCCATTTATAATAATTCTAACCCAAACATTCGAAACACATCTATAAATTAAATCTATGCATAATTCGGAGAAACCATATTTTCTCAGTACAAAGCAAAGTACATCCCATTCAACCCTGTCAAATGCTTTGGACAAATCCAGCTTGATAGCTAGATTGTGCCCTCTTGTTTTAGCTGAAATGTTTTTCATCATTTCTGATGCTAACCTAATATTTTCAATCATCAGTCTATTTTTAACAAAACTCGTTTGTTCTTGTGAGATTATTAATGGCAAAATATTACTTAACCTGTTCTGAATTATTTTGGCTAAAATCTTATAAATCGCATTACACAAGCTTATTGGCCTGAAATCCTCACATATCTATGGGGCGTCTTTTTTAGGAATAAGAATATGTATGAGTTTGCCCAGGCTTTAGGGATATCTGCACCGACGAAAAAGCTGGCAATTGCTAAAACTAGATCATGTTTAATAATGGGCCAATTTAACTGATAAAAATAGTTATTCCAGCCGTCTGGACCCACTGCACTATCTTTATCAAGATTAAAAACCTCATTTTTTACCTCTTCCTCCTCTGGTATATTTTCCATCATTTGATTTTGATCTTGTGTAATGGAAGCCCTGATCTCCTGTATTAAGGAGTTCCCTTCGTGAGACACCTGCCCACATAAGTGTGATTTAAAAAAAAAACCTCAAAGAGAGTTCCAATTTGCTTGTCTTCTTCTATCCATTTTCCTTCCGTGTTTTTTAAAGCTTTAATTCTATTTTTCTGAGTTTTTATTTTACTCATATTATGAAAGAATTTAGTGTTTCTATCGCCTTCTTTTAGCCATTTAATTTTTGCTCGTTGTTTCCAATATACCTCCTCTATATGTAATTTTAAGCTCAATTCATCTTTAGCCTTATTTAATTCTTGTCTAATCTTATCATCATTTTTATTATCATATTCAATTTCTAATTTTTCTACCTTCTCTTCTGCTTGTTTTATTTCCAGATTTATATTCCCAAAATCTTCCTTATTCCATGATTTTAAATGTTTTTTAAGTCTATTTAACTTGAACATTAGAACCTGCATCGGTTTACCCTATGCTGGCTCTGACCAAGATTCTTTCACCAATTTTTCAAATTCTGGATGCTTTCCCCACATATTTTGAAATTTAAAGCTTCTTATGCTCCTTTTATTATGATGAATAGTTATAAGAAGTGGAGAGTGATCTGAACAGATTCTGCTTAAATGCCTAAGTGATGTAGACCCGTGCGAGGCTGCCCACTTAGCATTACACATTACCCTATCCAGTCTGGCCCAAATTGCCCTTCTTTTACTCTAGTTGTTACACCAGGTATAATTTGAGCCCGTATAAGCTATTTCCATTAGACTTGATTTAGAGATCGCCTCATTAAATTGAGACATTGCTATTGTGTTCGGAGTTTTTCCTCCCTTCGTCTCTAAAGAGCTTCTAATTACATTAAAATCTCCTCCTATTAACCAAGGAGTATTTTTTGATGATATATCCCGCATTTCCTCCCATAAAACCAACCTAGCTTTTTTATCATTTTTAGCATATACCACCGATATTATATCTTCTGTATTTTTATTCATTTTAAAGTGTATTATTTGTTCTGTGTCTTTTAATATTTCAATGTCTAGATTATTATGCCACATTAACCAGAGTTTACTATTTAAATTAGAAAATGAATTATTAAACCCTAATATTCTACTATATTTTATTATTTGATCCTGCTGTGTCATAGGTTCTGCTATAGCTACTAAAGCAATTTTATATGTCTTAATCAGATTTTTAAGCCTATTTATCGAAGGGTTATTTTCCACACCTCTGATATTCCAATACATATATCTATCCATTAAAACCTAATTTGGATTGTAATCTAGTTATGCATTTTGAATCATATTTTTTATCTTTCCTCATATTTCTCGCACTCTTGGGAGGAATATATTGAGATAATACATTATACTTTTCTAGTTTACCGAGTTGCATAGCCATTCTCTTTATGGCTTCCATAGATTGAAATTTATTTAAATTTTCCCCAATTTTATCGTACATTTCTAAATCATCCTTCGCTTCTCCTAAGTAACTTTCTTTCTTGACTTCCTCTATACCTAATTGATGGCAACTAAACACCTCCGGATCTTCATCCGGAAAGTCTAGGAGATCCTCCTCTAACCAGCTGTAATCTTCTATTTTTTCCTTTAACACCCTTCTATGTTTATTTTTCCTAGCACTTTTTCTTCTAAATTACACCACCTCCCATCTCTCTTCCTTATTCTCTTCATTACTACCCTCTATGCTTACCTCCCTAATGCTTCCATTTCCCTCCTCCTCCAAGAAAAAACTCCCATTCTCTCTCCTACTCTCCTCTTCTTCTTCCCCTAATCCTAGAGGTTTCGGGGCCACATCCTCCCTCCTTATCCATGTTTCTACTTTTCTTATTGCAGCTACTTGCCCTTTCACCTTTCCTAATGGCTCTCTACCTATTTTACATTCAGATTTATCGTGACCAAGCCTATTACAGATTAAGCAATATGAGGGCATGTTTTTGGGTATGACATTTTGCCAATAGCCATTGTTCTGCCCATCTTCTCCCTCTCCTATCCAAATTTCATTAGGCAGAGGAGTAAGGAGATTACACTCTACACATACTCGAGCCTTACTAGGCCGAGTTAATGTCACAGTGGCCTCATCCCGAAGCAAAGGTTTGCCCAAACAAGAGGTTATCGCATAGAGAGGATTAGCATTAAACAGTTATATAGGAAGGTTCGGCAAAGAGAACCAAACCGGAGCAACAGGCGCCTCCACCTTTGGACTGAAGTCCTTCGTCCATTTCAGCACGCGCATGAAAAAACCACTTACTTGCCATGCTCCACGGTGCCATATGCGATAATAATCATCAACTGAAAAACATCGAATAAACACATGTTTCGCGTCATAATCGGCCAGCTTTACCCTTCCCATGAGCTTCAGAGAGGAGAAGAACTGTTGTATATCGCTCGGGAGAGGCCTACCGTGGGAGAATTTGCCGATAAGCATGTATTGATAAGGCTCCTTGAGCTTCTGTAACTCGTCGGCTGAAAAAACGATAACGGGATTCCCGTTTTTTGCTCCGAAAGTACGCGAGTATGGTGCGGGCTCCTTTGTTATCAAGGCAAATGATTTATTCTTTGTGAATAAATCATTTTGCTCCATTTTGCACTTGAAAGGAGCTTGATTTGAGCTCAAATGGTGGTTTTCTCTCTCTAGAAAGAGGGATTTTCTCTCTCTACGGGTTGAGAGCTTCTTCTTCTGTTAATTTTATTGATAAATAATGATCTAAATATAAATAATTTTATTGATAAATAATCTAATAATGATCAAAAAACAAATTAATAATTTATTATTATAAGATAGATATCAATTAAAATATAATTACAAATCCTAAAATGATTCAAAAGCAAAGCAAAATAGTAATATATTTTGCTTTGCTTTTGAATCATTTTAGGATTTGTAATTATATTTTAATTGATATCTATCTTATTAATAATAAATTATTAATTTGTTTTTTGATCATTATTAGATTATTTATCAATAAAATTGTTTATATTGAATTTACATGATATATAATTATAAAGATTATTATAACTAAATATTATATTTACATATGAAAATAATTTAAAAATTATTATATTTTTAAAGGTTATCATCTTTGAAAATGAGATAAAATCACAAAAATAAATTTTTTGTTATTTTATTGTTTATATAAAACATATAAACTACTAAATGCCTAAATGCTTAAATCATTAAACTCCTAAAGCCCAAAACCCTTAAATACCTAAATATTTAAACCATCTTTAAAGGTTTATTTATTTATAAATAATATATAAAAATCTATGAATAAATAATAGTTTATTAATTTATTTTTTGATCACTATTATATTTATATTTATATTTAGGTTATGAATATCTATCAATATATTTTATTTATTTTTAATTTACAAGATATATAATTATTAAGTTTATTATAACTAAATATTGTATTCATATTTGAAAAAAATTTTAAAATTATTATATTTATAAAGGTTATAACATTCAAAATTGATAAAAAATTTGAAAAATAATTTTTTTGTTATTTCATTATTTATATTAAACATATAAACTACTAAATGCCTAAACACTTAAATCACTAAACTCCTAAACTCCTAAATACTTAAACCATTAAACAGGTATACCCTAAATAATTAATCATAAATCTCATTTTTATTTGTATTCATTATAATTTTAATATTCATTTTAATTATTTATTAGTTTATTTTTATAGAAATATTAATTGCAAAATAAAATTATGAATGAGACAAATATAATTTAATTAATTTATCTTCATCAAAAAAAATTTATAAGCTTATAAAAAGAATCAAAAATTTAAAAATAAAAAATTATTATTTAGTATTATATTTTACTTTGATTTTGAATCGTTTTAGGTTTTGCAAATATATTTTAATTAATATCTATCTTATTAATAATAGTATATTAATCTATTTTATGATCAGTATTATATTATCGATCAATAAAATTATTTATATTGAATTTACATGATATTTAATTTTTATGATTATTATAATTAAATATTGTAGTAACATTTGAAAAAAAATAAAAATTATAATATTTTCAATGGTTATAACCTTTAAAATGAAAAAAAAATCATAAAAATAATTTTTTGTTATATAATTATTTAAAAAAACCTATAAACCACGAAATACCTAATTACTTAAATTATTAAACAACTAAACCCTGATACAGCTACACCACACACACATAGCGACGTACCACAGTACACACGTGCACATATTCTTGTCCATTTTGGTGTAGCATTTAGAGGGGCCAGCAAGTCCTGGAAGCAACCAGAATTATGTGCCACCAGCTTGTAGAGGGCCCCACTAGCAAGCCGGGATGATAACATTCAGACAACTGACGAGACCGAGCAAAGTGGTCAGGAGTAAACCCAGGAGTAGCTAGGAGTGGGTCCCACTAGCCCTATCAGGCAGCATAGAAGGCCACCTAACCGTCGCCCAATAGGAGTAGAGGTAAATCCATGTTTAATTGTAGAGCACGCAAAATCTGAAGTTTCAACAAGTAGGGCCAGTAAGCAATGGAGTCCAACCCAGCCACACGGGAGCGAAAAATACAAATTTATAGTTTATGTTTGTAGTCTTATTTGTATTCTGAACTTTGTATGCACCATGTACTTGTAGAGATGGATCATGATATACTCACACACATAATCTTGTCTGTTCTCTATGTAGCATGCAATGAGAGCAACTGGACCCATGAGTATCTCTAAGTGGGGACCACTAAGCATTTTGTAAATACACATTAGGCGATGCTACGCTCCCGGGAGGAGAAGACCCATCTTTATAGAAATTTGTAATTTTACTTGTATTCTAGCTAGGTTGTACGCGTAAATAATTAGACTGTGAGATGGACCTCTTCACACATGCACACCAATGCATGCATATTTTTTGATATTTTGTCGGTGCAACATACAGCCACTTCTTGGAGCTCGAGGAGGAAGCATTCTAACCCAAAAGATACTATTTTGAGGATCATTGGAGCAAAAAAAAATGGAATTCAGAGGTGAGAATGAATTGAAAAATTGCTGTAGAAATGGACTTGTGGATTTATGGGTATTCAGTTTTACATGTATTCCATTTCATAGCAATGACATAGGCAACCCCTTGATACTGCTTGTCACACACATGCACAATCTTATATTTGCATAGTTTTAATATGGTGCATCATTTAGGTTCCTCCAAAAGGCTTGGACAAATCTGAATGGAACGGACGGAGTGTGCATAATAACTCAATGCCAACTCTGAACAACGGGAATGCCAGGTGATTTTAGTTGTATTCGTATGCTTGGAATTATTAGGCATTATGTTTTTTTATGTATTTTATGCATAGAATCATTAAGGTGCATAGAATTTGATGGGCTGGCCTAAATTAGTTAGCTTTTTAGTCTCTTGTATGTTGTGTGCCTAAATGATAAATAAAGTGTCTATTTTCAAAAAAAACAAAAAAAAAATCATAAACCCTAAACTATAAATACTAAACCTTAAACCATAAACTATAACCCTAATCCATAAACCCTAAATCCTAATTCTCATGTTTTGCACTTTTATAATCAAATGACTATGTGTTAAATTTAAATTGCAATTCACAACTTTTAGGAATGTCACAGATTTATCTTTTTGTATATGTAACACAAATTCATGGCTCAAGCGGAGAGTTATGGATTCGGTCTCTTTCTTACTTTAGATTATTGTAGCATTAGCAATGGTCATGATTTATATTTTGTCTCTAGAAGACAAAATCATATCGATGAAAATATGCCATAACTTGTGTCTCTCTGTTGAACATATTGTTATGGCACTAAGAATGATCATTAATACATATTTAATCACTATAATACTGGGTCACAGTATTGGATATGACCATAGCTTGTGCATTTTATCTTTATATTTCAAAGTCATTGCACTAGAAATGAATGTAACTTTGGACGTTCTTCAAGAGCAAATGTCATGACCCTAGAAATAGTTAAAGCTCGAGTACTACTCTTTATAACATTCTATAGCTAAAATTCTTGTGATTGGAAATATCACTATGGCTTTTTCCTTTGATTTGTGAACTCAAGTGTCAATATGCAATACTAATATCTTGAGCAATGATTAAAACCTTTTATACCTTTGAATATGATTCATTTACACCTTTTTGGGTATTGTGAGCTTGTATACATAACTCATTTAATATAAATAGAAAGAAATGATACTTTTCATATCCATGAGGATATAAATAAAAGGCTTAGACATGCCAATAAAATAAATTTTTTGATTCTTGATTGAAAGAGAGCCCATACTTCTTGCCCTGCTCAAACCACCCTGGGGCTAGTTTGTTCTAATAGGCTACAACGTGGTTATTTTTTTAGAGGTGAACTATGTTTTAAAAAAATTGCTTTGAGTGTGCGCAAGAGAGATATTTTAGAAGAAATTACATTAATCAATATAAATAGCATCCTCAACAACTTGCTATTTCAACACATAGGGTTAAACTTTGGTTTGGTCTGTTAGCAAACATGAGTCAAATTACCTTTGATAGCCCAGTGATTCAACATTAAATATGATGAGACATAATAGAGATAAAGTAAAAGCTCTTATTATTTTGTTAGAGCTTTAGCAATCATTCTAGAGTTGAGAGAGAAACAAAATAAATTATTTTAATTATTCAGTATAATTTTAATTATTTATCAGTTTATTTTTATAGAAATATTAATTACAAAATATATTATTAGTGAGACAGATCTAATTTAAATTAAACCCGTATATCCTAAATAATAAAAAATAAATCTCATTTTTTTTCATTTTAATTTTAAAGATTCAAATTTAATTATTTATTTGTTTATTTTTATATAAATATTAATTACAAAATAAATTATGAGTTACATAAATATAATTTATATAAATTATTTTTCATTAAAATAATATAGATAAACTTTTTAAAAGAAAAAAAAATTAAAAACAAAAAATTAATATATAGTAATATATTTTGCTTTGATTCTGAATCATTTTAAGTTTTGTAATTATATTATAATTGATATCTATCTTATTAATAATAGATTATTAATTTATTTTTTGATCATTATTAGAATATTTATCAATAAAAAAGTTTATATTGAATTTATATGATATATAAATATAATGATTATTATAACTAAATAATGAATTCACTTTTGAAAAAAATTTAAAATTTATTATATTTTCTAAGGTTATAACCTTTGAAAATATCAAAAAATAATAAAAATAAATTTTATGTTTTTTTATTTTTTAAATAAAACATATAAACTACTAAATGCATACACAGTTAAATAAGTAAACTCTTAGACCTCGTAATGCCGAAATACAGTAACCATTAAACCGATATATAATACATAATAAATAATAAATCTAATTTTTATTTCTATTTATTATAATTTTAAATATTCATTTTAATTATTTATTAGTTTATTTTTATAGAATTATTTCTTACAAAATAAATTATGAGTGCTACAAATATAATTTAAATAATTTATTTTTAATGAAATAATATATATACGCATATAAAAGTAAAAATTTAAAAATTTAAAAATTTAAAATTATTATCTAGTAATATATTTTACTTTAATTCTGAATCAAATTGGGTTTTGTAAATATTTTTTAATTAATTTATATCTTTTTATTAATAGTTTACTAATTTAATTTTTGATCATTATTATAATATCTATCAATAAAATTGTTTATATTGAATTTATATGATATATAATCATTAATATTATTATAACAAAAATATTATATTTACATTTAAAAAAATTTTAAATATTATTATATTTTCAAAGGTTATAACCTATGAAAATGAGAAGAAATAATAAAAATAAATTTTTTGTTATTTCATTTTTTAAGTAAAACCTATAGATCATTAAATGCTTACTTAAATCAGTAAGCTCAGAAATCCTGAAACCCCTAAATACCTAAACTTTTTAACACCTATATACTACTTAATAAATAATAAATCTCATTTTTATTTCTATTTATTATAATTTTAAATCTTAATTTTAATTATTTATAGTTTAATTTTTTAGAAAAATTAATTACAAAATAAATTTAGAGTGAGACAAATAATATTTAAATAATTTATTTTAATAAAAAAAATATATGCTTATAAAAAGAAGGAAAATTTTAAAAATTAAATATTATTATTTAGTAATACATTTTTATTTGATTTTGAATCATTTGTGTTATGTAAATAATTTTTAATTAATATTAATATTATTAATAATAGTTTATTAATTTAATTTTTGATCATTATTATAATATCTATCATTAAAATAATTTATATTGAATTTATATGATATATAATTAGTAAGATTAATATAATTATACATTGTATTCACATTTAAAAAAATTTTAAAAATTAATTTATTTTCAATGATTATAACCTTTGAAAATCAGAAAAAATCAAAAAAAGATTTTTAAATTTTTATTATATAAATAAAACCTATAAACCACTAAATGCCTAAAAAGATAAATTACTAAACTCCTAAACGACAAAACTTCTAAATAATTAAACCATTAAACCAGTATACCATATATAATAAATCATAAATCTCATTTTAATTTGGATTCATTATAATTTTAAATATTAATTTTAATTATTTATTAGTTTATTTTTTATAGAAATATCAATCACAAAATAAATAATGAGAGAGACAAATATCATTTTAATAATTTATATTTAATCATAAAAAAAATAAGCTTATATAAAGAAGTAAAAATTTAAAAACAAAAAATTATTATTTAGTAATATCTTTTACATTGATTTTGAATCATTATATATAGGTTTTGCAATTATATTTTAATTGCGATCAATCTTTTTAATAATAGTTTATTAATTTATTATTTGATCATTTTTATAATATCGAACAATAAAATTACTTATATTCAATTAAAATGTCATATAATTATTAAGTTATTATAACTAAATATTATATTTACATTTGAAAAAAATTTAAAAATTATTATATTTTCAAAGGTTATAACCTTCAAAAATGATAAAAAATCACAAAAATAATTTTTTATAATTTTATTATTTAAATAAAACTTATAAACCAAAAAATGCGTAAACATTTAAATCTCTAGATACCTAAAACTAAAAACCCCTTAAATACTTAAACCATTAAACCTATATAACCTAAATAATAAATAATAAATCTCATTTTTATTTGTATTCACTATAATTTAAAATATGCATTTTAATTAAATTTAGTTTATTTTTATAAAAATATTTATTACAAAATAAATAATGAGTGAGACATATATAATTTAAATAAATTATTTTTTATAAAAAAATAAGCTTATAAAAATAAACAAAATTTCAAAAATTTAAAATTTTATTTAGTAATATAATTTACTTTGATTTTGAATTATTTTTGGTTCTGCAAATATATTTTAATTAATATCTATCTTATTAATAATTGTTTATTAATTTATTTTTTGATCATTTTATAATATATATTAATTCATTTTTTTATATTGAATCTACATGAAATATAATTATTAAGATTATTATAACTAACTATTGTGTTCATATTTTAGAACTATTAAAAAAATTATTATATTTTTAAAGGTCATAACCTTTGAAAATCACGATAATTCATAAACATAAATTTTTTGTTATTTCATTGATTAAATAAAACATATAAACACGAAAATGTGTAAACATATAAATCAATAAACTCCTTAACCCCAAAACCTCAAAAAACTTAAACAATTAAATAGTTATACCCTAAATAATAAATAATAAATCTCATTTTTATTAGTATTCATTATAATTTTAAATATATATTTTAATTATGTATTAGTTTAATTTTATAGAAATATAAAGAAAAAAATAAATTATTAGTGAGACAAATATAATTTAAATAATTTATTTTTCATCAAAAAATATATAGGCGTATAAATGGATACACAAATTTAAAAATTAAAAATTAATATTTTGTAAAATATTTCACTTTGATTTTGAGTATTTTAGGTTTTTCAAATATATTTTAAACAATATTTATCTTATTAATAATTGGTTATTACTTTTTTATGATCATTATTATAATAAATATCAATAAAATAGTTTATATTGAATTTATATTATATATAATCATTATGATTATTATAACTTCATATTGTATTCACTTTTCAAAAAAAATTTAAAAATTATTATATTTTCAAAATTTATAACCTTCAAAAATGACAAAAAATAACAAAATTAAATTTTTTGTTATTTTATTTTTTTTATAAAACCTATAAACCACTTAATGACTAAATACAAAAATGACTAAACTCCTAAACCCTGAAGCCCATAAATACTTAAACTATTAAATTAGTATAGTGTAAATAATAAATCATAAATCTTAGTTTTATTAGTATTCATTATAATTTTAAAAATTCATTTTAATTATTTATCAGTTTATTTTTATAGAAATATTAATTACAAAATAAATTATTAGTGCGACATATATAATTTATATAATTTATTTTTCATAAAAAAAATGCTCATAAAAAGAGGCAAAATGATAAAATAAAAAATTATTATTTAATAATATATCTTATTTTAATTATGAATCATTTTAGTTGTTACAATTATATTTTAATTTATATCATTCTTATAAATACAAGTTTATTAATTTATTTATTGATGATTATTAAAATATATATCAATAAATTTTTTTATATTGAGTTTACATTATATATAATTATTAAAATTATTATAAATAAATATTATATCCACATTTAAAAAAAATTAAATATTATTATATTTTCAAAGGGTACAACCTTCAAAAATTAAAAAAAAGCAAAAAATTAAATTTTTTGTTTTTTTTTTCTTTAAAAAAAACTATAAATCAATAAAGGTCTAAAAGATTAAATCACTAAACTCCTAAACCACAAAACTCCTAAACCACAAAACTCCTAAATACTTAAACCATTAAATTGGTATATCCTGGATAATAAATAATAATAATTTATTTTATTTGTATTTATTTTAATTTTAAATATTCATTTTAATTATTTAGTAGTTTAGTATTATAGAATTATAAATTACAAAATAAATTATGAGTATACAAATATAATTTAAATAATTTATTTTTAATAACAAAAATATAAAGTTATAAAAAAAGCAAAACATTAAAAAAATTATTATTTAGTAATATATTTTACTCTGATTTGAATAAATTTAGATTTTGCAAATACTTTTTAAATAATAACTATTTTATTAATAATAGTTTATTAATTTTTTTTTCATCATAATTATAATATCTAGCAATATAATTATTTATATTGAATTTAAATGAATTATAATTATGAGTATTATTATAAATAAATATTATATTTACATTTGAAAAAAATTTAAAAATTATTATATTTTCAAAGGATATAATCTTTAAAAATTAGAAAAAATAATATAAATAAATTTTTTGCTATATCATTGTTTAAATAAATCTTATAAACCACTAAATGCCTAAATAGTTAAACATCTAAACTACAAAACACAAAAGCCCCAAAATACTTAAACCTTTAAACTCGTAAACCTTAAATATAATTAAAATAATTTATACAAATATTAATTACAAAATAAATTATTAGTGATACAAATATAATTTAAATAATTTATTTTTAATCAAAAAAATATATAAGCTTATTAAAAGAAGCAAAAACTAAAAAACAAAAATTATTATTTAGTAATAAATTTTACTTGGATTTTCAATAATTATAGGTTTTGCATTTATATTTTAATTTATATCCATCATAACAATAATAACATCTTAATTTAATTTTTCATAATTGATGTCATATCTATGAATAAAATTGTTTATATTTAGTTTATATTATATATAATTATAATGATTATTATTACTAAATATTGTATTCAACTTTGAAAATGTGAAAAAATATCTAAAATAATTTTTTCGTATTTTCATTGTTTAAACAAAACCTATAAAGCACTAAATGCCAAAAAACATAAATGGCTAAAGTCCTAAACTACAAAACCTCTAAATACTTAAAATATTAAACTGGTATACATTAATAATAATTCATAAATCTCATTTTAATTTTTATTCAGTATAATTTTAAATTTTTATTTTAATTATTTATTAGTTTATTTTTATTGAAATATTAATTACAAAATAAATTATTAGTGAGATGGATATTATATAAATTAAACTGGTATACCCTAAATAATAAAGAATAAATCTCATTTTTTTTCATTATAATTTTAAATATTCATTTTAATTATTTATTTGTTTATTTTTATATAAATATTAATTAAAAAATAAATTATGAGTTAGACAAATATAATTTATATAAATTATTTTTCATCAAAAGAAATATAGAAAAACTTATTAAAAGAAAAAAAAATTAAAAACAAAAAATTATTATATAGTAATATAATTTGCTCTGCTTCTGAATCATTTTATGTTTTGTAATTATATTTTATTTATATCTATCTTATTAATAATAGATTATTAATTTATTTTTTGATCATTATTAGAATATTTATCAATAAAATTGTTTATATTGAATTTATATGATATATAAATATAATGATTATTATAACTAAATATTGAATTCACATTTGAAAAAAATTTAAAAATTATTATATTTTCAAAGGTTATAACCATTGAAATATAAAAAAATAATATAAATAAATATTTTGTTATTTTAATTTTTAAATAAAACCTATAAACCACTAAATGCATACATAGTTAAATTAGTAAACTCCTAAAGCCCGTAATGCCTAAATACATAAACAATTAAACCGCTATATACTACTTAATAATTAAGAAATCTAATTTTTATTTCAATTTATTATAATTTTAAATATTCATTTTAATTATTTATTAGGTTATTTTTATATAAATTTTTATTACAAAATAAATTATGAGTGTGAGAAATATAATTTAAATAATTTATATTTTATCAAAAAAAATATAAACGCTTATAAAAGAAGTAAAAATTTAAAAATTAAAAATTATTATCAACTAATATTTTTTACTTTAATTTTTAATCAATTTGAGTTTTGTATATATTTTTTAATTAATATTAATCTTATTATTAATTGTTTATTAATTTAATTTTTGATCATTATTATAATATCTATCAATAAAATTATTTATATTAAATTTATATAATATACAATTTTTAAAATTATTCTTAATAAATATTGTATTCACATTTCAAAAAATTTTAAATATTATTTAATTCTTAAAAGGTTATAACCTATCAAAATTACAAAAAATTACAAAATTTTTTTTGTTATTTTATTGTTTAAATAAAACCTATAAACCACTAAATGCCCAAAAACATGAATTTCTAAACACCTATACGACAAAACCTCTAAATACTTAAACTATTAAACCGCTATATAATACATAATAATTAATAAATCTAATTTTTATTTTTATGTGTTATAATTTTAAATATTCATTTAATTATTTATTAGTTTATTTTTATAGAAATATTTATTACAAAATAAATTATGAGTAAGACAAATATAATTTAAAAAATTTATTTTTAATCAAAAATTATATATACTCTTATAAAAGAAGTAAATATATTAATTTAATTTATAATCATTATTATAATAACTATCAATAAAATTGTTTATATTGAATTTGTATGATGTATGATTATAATTAATATTATAACTAAATATTGTATTCACATTTCAGAAAATTTCTAATCTCAAAACCATTAAACTGGTATACATTAATAATAAATCATAAATCTCATTTTAATTTTTATTCAGTATAATTTTAAATTTTTATTTTAATTATTTATTACTTTTTTTATAGAAATATTAATTACAAAATAAATTATTAGTGAGACAGATATAATTTAAATAATTTATATTTCATCAAAAAAAATATAAGCTTATAAAAATAGGCACAATTTTAAAACAAAAATTTATTATTTAGTAAAATATTTTATTTTGAATTTGTATCATTTTAGATTTTGCATTTATATTTTAATTTATATCATTCTTTTTAATAATAGTTTATTAATTATTTATTGATCATTATTAAATATTTATTTAAAAAATTATTTATATTGAATTTATATTATATATAATTATTAAAATTATTATAACTAAATATTGTACTCACATTTAAAAAAAATTAAAAACTATTATATTTTCAAAGGTTATATCCTTCAAAAATTTTTAATAAAAAACAAAAAATTTATTTTTTTGTTTTTTCATTCTTTAAATAAAAACTATAAATCACTAATGGCATAAATAGTTAAATCACTAAACCCCAAAATACCTAAATACCTAAACCATTAAAATTGTATATCCTGAAAAAAAATAATAAATCTCACTTTTATGTATTCATTATAATTTTAAATATTTATTTTATTATTTTTTTTTATTTTATTTTTATAGAATTATAAATTAAAAGTAAATTATGAGGAAGACAAATATAATTTAAATAATATACATTTAAGAACACAAAATATAAACTTATAAAAAGAAGTAAAACATTAAAAACATTATTATTTAGTAATTTATTTTACTTTGATTTTGTATAAATTTAGGTTTTGCAAATATATATTAAATAATATCTATCTTATTTATAATAGTTTATTAATTAATTTTTTGATCATTAATTTAATATCTAGCAATATAATTATTTATATTGAATTTATTTGATATATAATTATTATTATTATCATAACTAAATATTGTATTCACATTTAAAAAAATTTTAAAATTGTTATATTTTCAAAGGTTATAACCTTCAAAATTGAAAAAAAAATAACAAAAAATAAATTTTTTTTTATATCATTGTTTAAATAAAACTTATAAACCATTAAATACCTAAACACATAAATCTCTAAACTCCTAAACCCCGAAGCCCCTAAATACTTAAACCTTTAAACTCGTAAACCTTAATTATAATTTAAATAATTTATTGAAATATTAATTACAAAATAAATTATGAGAGATGCAAATATAATTTAAATAATTTATTTTTTATCAAAAAAAATATATAATCTTATAAAATGAGGCAAAAACTAAAAAAAATTATTATTTAGTAATAAATTTACTTTGATTTTTAATCATTTTACTTTTTGTAATTAAATTTTAATTTATAGCTATCATATTAATAATAGTTTATTAATTTATTTTTTGATATTTGATATAATATCTATCAATAAAATTGTTTATATTTAGTTTATATTATATATTGTTATAATAATTATTATTACTAAATATTGTATTCACATTTTTAAAAAATTTTAAAATTATTATATTTTCAAAGGTTATAATCTTTGAAAATTTGAAAAAATATATTAAATAAATTATTTGTTATTTCATTGTTTAAATAAAACCTATATAGCACTAATTGCCTAAATACTTAAATGAATAACTTCTAAATCTCGAAAACCCTAAATAGATAATTTTTTTAATCAGATATATCCTATATAATAAATAATAAATCCATTTTTATTTTTTTCATTATAATTTTAAATATTCATTTTAATTATTTATTTGTTTATTTTTATATAAATATTAATTACAAAATAAATTATGAGTTAGACAATCATAATTTATATAAATTATTTTTCCAAATGTAATCAACGGCTAGATTGACCAGAAGGAGCCAATCATCTCGGTCCTCTCATGAAAGCCGACTCGGTTGATGTAAGGAGGTTTTATGCCTCATCGAGAGAGGAAGGAAGCATTCCAATCGTTGAAAAAGCTATTGGGGAGTTATGACAGTGGTTGTTCTTTTCTTCCTTTTTTCCGAAGCCCCAGCTAAGAGACGCTTTCATTGGGACCGTACCACTTTTCGTGATTAGGAAATTCTTTATTGAATCTTTAGTCAGAGTTCCCCTACAAATCTATTGAAAAACACTGTTATTTTTTTTTTGTAAAGGCTTTCCTCTCTCTCGCTAGATCTCTACTCTAGAAAGCTAGACAGGCAATAACAAATGCGGTTTGACCCGGCCCAGGGCTTCCCTTTCATTAATTCTTTCAGCATCAGCATCAGTCGAAGTAAGTAAGTGGTTGAAGTGGATGAGAGGTATGAGAGTCAAAGTAGTGGATTCTGTTCAATCGGCTAAGAGGCAAGTGCCTTTTCCTCTATCTAATGTCTCTTTTTTCGTTTCTAATGTGCTTCCTGGCTCTTACGACTGATACAATGAATTGCCCATAATATGAAAGATAAAAACTTAAAATAGAATGCCCTGTTTATAACAAACCCTTCTGTTTCACTTTAAAACATTCTGGCTAAATCACCAGCTCTTTCCCGCAACGCACTACTTTCAACCAATGTTTGCTGGGTTTATTATAACATTAGAGAAGCGGAACCTCCAAGCCCCTATAAAGTAAGAATCATCTCGTCCTCTGAAGCTGATGAGTTTAAGTCTTCATCGGAATAGGAAGGCAACAAGTCTCTTATTCGAATGATTTGATTTCTTCCTTCTAGCCAAACTCGGCCTGAGCACATTTAAGGAGGTTGGCATTCTCTTGCAGACGGCGTCGGTTATTTTTTGATCATTATTAGAATATTTATCAATAAAATAGTTTATAGTGAATATATATGATATATAAATATAATGATTATTATAACTAAATATTGAATTCACTTTTGAAAAAAATTTTAAAATTATTATATTTTCAATGGTTATAACCTTTGAAAATGTGAAAAAATAAAAAAAAAATTTTTTTTGATATTTCATTGTTTAAATAAAACGTATAAACCACTAAATGCCTAAACACTTAAATCAACAACTCCTAAATCTCTAAAAGACTAAATAATAAATAATAATCCTTTTAAACCGGTAACCCTAAATAATAAATAATAAATCTCAATATTATTTTTTTCATTATAATTTTAAATATTCATTTTAATTATTTATTTGTTTATATTTATATAAATATTAATTACAAAATAAATTATGAGTTAGAAAATATAATTTATATAAATTATTTTTCATCGAAAAATATAGATAAACTCATAAAAAGGATAAAAAATTTAAAAACTAAAATTTATTATAAAGTAATATATTTTGCTATCCTTCTAAATCATTTTAGATTTTGTAATCATATTTTAATTGATATCTATCTTATTAATAATTATTTATTAATTTATTTTTTGATCATTATTAGAATATTTATCAATAAAATTATTTATATTGAATTTATATAATATATAAATATAAGGATTATTATAACTAAATATTAAATTCACTTTTGAAAAAAATTTAAAAATTATTATATTTTTAAAGGTTATAAATTTGAATATATGAAAAAATAATAAAAATAATTTTTTGTTATTTTATTTTTTAAATAAAACCTATAAACCACTAAATGCATACACAGTTATATTAGTAAACTCCTAGACCCCGTAATGCCTAAATACATAAACCATTAAACCACTATATACTACTTAATAATTTATAAATTGAATTTTTATTTCAATTTATTATTATTTTAAATATTCATTTTAATTATTTATTAGTTTATTTTGATAAAAATTTTTATTACAAAATAAATTATGAGTGCGACACATATAATTTAAATAATTTATTTTTAATCAAAAAATATATATACGCTTATAAAAGAAGTAAAAATTTAAAAATTAAAAATTATTATCCAGTAAAATATTTAACTTTAATTTTTAATCAATTTGGGTTTTATAAATATTTTTTAATTAATATCTATCTGATTATTAATAGTTTATTAATTTAATTTTTGATCATTATTATAATATCTATCAATAAAATTATTTAAATTGAATTTATATAATATATAATTATTAATATTATTATAACTAAATATTATATTCACATTTCAAAAAACATTAAATATTAATTTATTTTTAATGGTTATAACCTTTGAAAATCAGAAAAAATCTAAAAAAAAAATTTTTATTTTTATTATATAAATAAAACCTATAAACCACTAAATGCCTAAAAACATAAATTGATAAACTCCTAAATGACAAAACTCCTAAAAATCAAACCATTAAACCGGTATACCACATATAATAAATCATAAATCTCATTTTAATTTGTATTCATTATAATTTTAAATATTCATTTTTATTATTTATTAGTTTATTTTTTATATTAATATTAATTACAAACTAAATAATGAGCGAGACAACTATAATTTTAATAATTTATTTTTAATCAAAAAAAATATAAGCTTATAAAAATAAGTAAAAATTTAAAAACAAAAAATTATTATTTAGTAATATATTTAACTTTGATTTTGAATCATTATATATAGGTTTTGTAATTATATTTTAATTGCTATCAACCTTATTAGGAATAGTTAATTAATTTATTATTTGATCAATTTTATAATATCTAACAATAAAATTATTTATATTGAATTTAAATGTTTTATAATTATTAAGATTATTATAACTAAATATTATATTTACATTTGAAAAAAATTTAAAATTTATTATATTTTCAAAGGTTATAACCTTCAAAAATGATAAAAAATCACAAAAATAAATTTTTTATTATTTTATTATTTAAATAAAACTTATAAACCACTAAATGACTAAACTTTTAAATCTCTAGGCTCATAAACCCCAAAACCACCTAAATACTTAAATCATTAAACCTATATAACCTAAATAATAAATAATAAATCTCATTTTAATTTGATTTCATTATAAATTTAAATATTCATTTTAATTATTTTTTAGTATATTTTTATAGAAATATTAATTACAAAATAAATAATGAGTGAGACATATAATTTAAATAAATTATTTTTTATGAAAAAAAAATAAGCTTATAAAAATAAACAAAATTTCAAAAATTTAAAATTTTATTTTGTAATATGATTTACTTTTATTTTGAATTATTTTGGGTTCTACAAATATATTTTAATTAATATCTATCTTATTAATAATAGTTTATTAATTTATTTTTTGATCATCAAAATAATATATATTAATAAAATTTTTTATGTTGAATTTACATCAAATATAATTATTAAGATTATTATAACTAAGTATTATATTCATATTTTAGAACTATTAAAAAATTATTATATTTTCAAAGGTTTATAACCTTTGAAAATTACCAAAATTCATAAAAATAAATTTTTTGTTATTTCATTGATTAAATAAAACCTATAAACACTTAAATGTTTAAACATATAAATCAATAAACTCATTAACCCCAATACCACAATAAACTTAAACCATTAAATAGGTATACCTTAAATAATTAATCATAAATCTCATTTTTATTAGTATTCATTATAATTTTATATATACATTTTAATTATTTATTAGTTTATTTTTATAGAAATATAAATTAAAAAATAAATAAATAGTGAGACAAATATAATTTAAATTATTTATTTTTCATCAAAAAATATATAAGCTTATAAATGGATACAAAAATTTAAAAATTTAAAATTAATATTTAGTAAATTATTTCACTTTGATTTTGAATCATTTTAGGTTTTGTAAATATATTTTAAACAATATTTATATTATTAATAATTGTTTATTAATCTTTGGTATGATCATTATTATAATATATATCAATATAATTGTTTATATAGAATTTACAAGATATATAATTATTAAAATTATCATATCTAAATAAGTATTCACATTTAAAAAAAATTTAAAATTTGTTAATGTTTCAGAGGTTATATCCTTCAAAAAAGAGAACAAATAACAAAAATAATTTATTTGTTATTTTAATTTTTAAATAAAACATAAAAACTACTAAATGCCTAAATACTTAAATCACTAAATTCTTAAATCCCAAAACTCCTAAATATATAATTTTGTAAACCTGTATATTTTATCTTATTAATAATAGTTTTATTTAATATCTATCTTATTAATATATTTTACTTTGATTTTGAATCATTTTAGGTTTTGCAAATAAATTTTATTTAATATCTATCTTATTAATATTAGTTTATTAATTTATTTTATTATCATCATCATAATATCTATAAAAAAATTATTTATATTGAGTTTATATAATATAAAATTATTTAGATTATTATAATAAGATAATATTTTGACATTTTAAAAAAATTTAAAAATTATTAAGTTTTAAAATGTTATAACTTTTGAATATAAAAAAAAATAAAAAAATAAATTTTTTGTTATTAGATTTTTTAAATAAAATCTATAAACCAAAAAATACCTAAATTTTAATTGAGTAAACTCCTAAACCCCGAAGCCCATAAATACATAAGCCTTTAAATTATTATACTTTAAATAATAAATAATAAATCTCATTTTAATTAGTATTCATTATAATTTTAAATATTCGTTTTAATTATTTAATAGTTTATTTTTATTGAAATATTAATTACAAAATAAATTATTAGTGAGACAGATATAATTTAAATAATTTATTTTTCATCAAAAAAATATAAGATTATAAAAAGATGCAAAATTTTTAAAATAAAATATTATTATTTAGTAATTTATTTTAATTTAATTTTGAATAATTTTATATTTTGCAATTATATATTTATTTATATCATTCTAATTAATAATAGTTTATTAATTTATTTATTGATCATTATTAAAATATCTATTAATAAAATTATTTATATTGATTTTACATTATATATAATTATCAAGATTATTATAACTAAATATTATATTCTCATTTTAAAAAAAAATTAATAATTATTATATTTCCAAATGTTATAACCTTGAAAAATTAGATAAAATCACCAAAGGCATAAACACTTAAATGACTAAACCCCAAAACACCTAAATACTTAAACAATTAAACCTGTAGATCCTGAATAATAAATAATAAATCTCAATTTTATTTGTATTCATTATAATTTGAAATTTTTATTTTAATTATTTTTTAGTTAATTTTTATAGAATTTTAAATTACAAAATAAATTAAGAGGAAGAAAAATATAATTTAAATAATTTATTTTTAATAACATAAATATAAACTTATAAAAAAAGCAAAATATTAAAAAAAATTATTATTTAGTAATATATACTTTGATTTTGAATAAATTTAGATTTTGCAAATATATTTTAAATAATATTTATCTTATTAATAATAGTTTATTAATTTATTGATTGATTATTATTATAATATCTAGCAATGTGATTATTTATATCTAGCAATGTTATATCATTGTTTAAATAAAACTTATATACCACTAAATGCCTAAACACTTAAATCTATAAACTCCTAAATACAAAAGCCACTAAATACTTAAAAATTTAAACTCTTAAACCTTAAATATAATTTAAATAATTTATTTTTCATCAAAAAAATATAAGCATATAAAAAGAAGCAAAAACAAAAAAACAAAAATTATTATTTGGTAATAAATTTTACTTTGATTTTGAATAATTTTAGGTTTTGTTATTATATTTTAATTTATATCTATCATATTAATAATAGCATATTAATTTATTTTATGATAATTTATATCATATCTATCAATAAAATTCATTATATTTAGTTTATATTATATATAATTAGAATGATTCTTATTACTAAATATAGTATTCACATTTTAAAAAAAAATTAAAATTATCATATATTCAAAGGTTATAACCTTTGAAGATGTGAGAAAATATAAAAATAATTTTTATTTATTTCATTATTTAAATAAAGCCTATAAACTACTAAATGCCTAAATACTTAAGTCAATAACTCCGAAATCTCGAAAACCCAAAATAGATAATCCTTTTAAACTGGTATACCCAAATAATAAAGATTATATCTCTATATTATTTTTTTCATTATAATTGTAAATATTTATTTTAATTATTTATTTGTTTATTTGTATATAAATATTATTTAAAAAATAAATTATGATTTATACAAATATAATTTATAAATTATTTTTTATCAAAAAAATATGGATAAACTTTTTAAAAGAAATAAAAATTTCAAAACAACAAATTATTATATAGTAATACATTTTTATTTCTTCTGAATCATTTTAGGATTTTTTATTATATTTTAATTGATATCTATCTTATTTATAATATATTATTAATTTATTTTTTGATCATTATTAGAATATATATCAATAAAATTGTTTATATTGAATTTATATGATATATATATATATAATTATTATTATAACTAAATATTGAATTCAATTTTGAAAAAAATTTAAAAATTATTTTTTTTTTCAAAGGTTATAACCTTTGAAAATATCAAATAATAATACAAATAAATATTTTGTTATTTTAATTTTTAAATATAATCTATAAATCACTAAAAGCATACACAGTTAAATTAGTAAACACCTAAGGCCAGAAATGCCTAAATACATAAACCATTAAACCGCTGTATACTACTTAATAATTAAGAAATCTAATTTTTATTTCAATTTATTATTATTTTAAATATTCATTTTAATTATTTATTAGTTTATCTTTATATAAATATTTATTACAAAATAAAATATGATTGTGACAAATATAATTTAAATAATTTATATTTTATCAAAAAAAATATATGCGCTTATAAAAGAAGTAAAAATTTAAAAATTAAAAATTATTATCAAGTAATATTTTTTACTTTAATTTTGAATCAATTTGAGTTTTGTAAATATTTTTTAATTAATATTAATCTTATTATTAATATTTTTTTAATTTAATTTTTGATCGTTATTATAATATCTATCAATAAAATTATTTATATTGAATTTATATGATATATAATTATTAAAATTATTATAACTAAATATTGTATTCTCATTTCAAAATATTTTAAATATTATTATATTTTCATAGGTTATAACCTATGAAAATGATAAAAAATTACAAAATTTATATTGTTATTTCATTATTAAAATAAAACCTATAAACCACTAAATGCCTAACAACCATAAATCGCTAAACTCCTAAACGACAAAACCACTAAATACTTAAACCATTAAACTAGTAAATATTAATAATAATTCATAAATCTCATTTTAATTTTTATTCAGTATAATTTCAAATTTTTATTTTAATTATTTATAAGTTTATTTTTATAGAAATATTAATTACAAAAGAAATTATCAGTGAGACAGATCTAATTTAAATTAAAACAGTATCCCTAAATAATAAATAATAAATCTCATTTTTTTCATTATAATTTTAAATATTCATTTTAATTATTTATTTGTTTATTTATATATAAATATTAATTACAAAATAAATTGAGCTAGACAAAAATAATTTATATAAATTATTTTTCATCGAAAAGTTATAGATAAATTTTTAAAAGAAAAAAAATTTTCAAAACAAAAAATTATTATAGAGTAATATATTTTGCTTTGCTTCTAAATCATTTTAGGTTTTGTAATTATATTTTAATTGATAACTATCTTATTAATAATAGATTATTAATTTATTTTTTGATCATTATTAGAATATTTATCATTAAAATTGTTTATATTGAATTTACATAATATATAATTATAAAGATTATTATAAGTAAATATTATATTTACATTTGAAAATAATTTAAAAATTAATATATTTTTAAAGGTTATCATATTAGAAAATTAGATAAAATCACAAAAATAAATTTTTCGTTATTTTATTATTTATATAAAACCTATATACTACTAAATGCCTAAACGCTTATATCATTAAACTCCTAAACCTTAAAACCCTTAAATACTTAAACATTTAAACCATCTTTAGAGGTTTAAGTATTTATAAATAATATATAAATATCTATCAATAAATAATAGTTTATTAATTTATTTTTTGATTATTATTATATTTATATTTATATTTAGTTTATTAATACCTATCAATAAAATTATTTATTTTTAATTTACATGATATATAATTATTAAGTTAATTATAACTAAATATTGTATTCACATTTGAAAAAAATATAAAAATTATTATATTTATAAAGGTTATAACCTTCAAAATTGATAAAAAATTTGAAAAATAATTTTTTTGTTATTTCATTATTTAAATAAAACATATAAACTACTAAATGCCTAATCACTGAAATCACTAAACTCTTAAACTCCAAAATACTTAAACCATTAAACCGGTATACCCTAAATAATTAATCATAAATCTCATTATTTGTATTCATTATAATTTTAATATTGATTTTAATTATTTATTAGTTTATTTTTATAGAAATATTAATTACAAAATAAATAATGAGTGTGACATATATAAGTTAAATAAATTATTTTTTATGAAAAAAAATATAAGCTATTAAAAATAAACAAATTTTCAAAAAATTAAAATTTTATTTAGTAATATAATTTACTTTGATTTTGAATTATTTTGGGTTTTGCAAATATATTTTTATTAATATCTATCATATTAATAATAGTTTATTAATTTATTTTTCGATCATTATAATAATATATATTAATAAAATTTTTTATTTTAAATTTACATCAAATATAATTATTAAGATTATTATAACTATGTATTGCATTCATATTTTAGAAAGATTAAAAAATTATTATATTTTCAAAGGTTATAACCTTTGAAAATCATAAAAATTCATAAAAATAAATTTCTGTTATTTCATTGATTAAATAAAACTTATAAACACGTAAATGTTCAAACATATAAATCAATAAATTCCTTAGCCCTAAAACCACAAAAAACTTAAACCATTAAATAGGTATACCCTAAATAATAAATAATAAATCTCTTTTTATTAGTATTCATTATAATTTTAAATATTCATTTTAATTATTTATCAATTTATTTTTATAGAAATATTAATTACAAAATAAATTATTAGTAAGAAAGATATAATTTAAATAATTTATTTTTCATCAAAAAAAATATATGCTTATAAAATGAGACAAAATTTTAAAAATAAAAAATTATTATTTAGTAATATATCTTATTTTGATTTTGAATCATTTTAGATTCTAATTTATATTTTAATTTATATCATTCATATTAATACTAGTATATTAATTTATTTATTGATCATTATTATAATATCTATTAATAAAATTATTTATATTTAGTTTACATTATATATAATTATTATGATTATTATAACTAAATATTATTCTCACATTTGAAAAAATTTAAAATTATTATATTTTCAAAGGTTACAAACTTCAAAAATTAAAAAAATTTAAAAAATTAAATTTTTTGTTTTTTATTTCTTTGGATAATAACTAAAAATCACTAAAGGTCTAAACATTTAAATCACTAAACACTTAAACACTTAAATAATTTATTTATAATAAAAAAAATATAAAGTTATAAAAAAAGCAAAACATTAAAAAATTATTTTTAGTTAAAATATTTAATTTAGATTTTGAATAAAATTAGATTTTGCAAAAATATTTTAAATAATATCTATCTTATTAATAATAGTTTATTAAATTTTTTTTGATCATTATTATAATATCTAGTAATGTAATTATTTATATTGAATTTAAATTACTTATAATTATTAAGATTATTATAACTAAATATTATATTTACATTTGAAAAAATTTAAAAATTATTATATTTTCAAAGGTTATAACCTTCAAAAATTAAAAAAATAATAAAAATAAAATTTTTGTTATATCATTGTTTAAATAAAACTTATAAACCACTAAATGCCCAAATTCTTAAACCACTAAAATCCTAAACAGAAAAGCCCCTAAATACTTAAACCTTTAAACTCGTAAACCTTAATTATAATTTAAATAATTTATTTAAATCAAAAGAAAAATAAGCTGATAAAAAGAAGCAAAAACTAAAAAAAAATATTATTAAGTAATAAATTTTACTTGGATTTTGAATATTTTTAGGTTTTGTAATTATATTTTAATTTATATCTATCATATTAATAATAGCATATTAATTTATTTTTTGATAATTGATATCATATCTATCAATAAAATTGATTATATTTAGTTTATATTATATATAATTATAATGATTATTATTACTAAATATTGTATTCACAATTTTAAACAATTTTAAAATTATTTTGGTTATTTCATTATTTAAATAAAACCTATAAACCATTAAATGCATAAAAACATAAAATGCTAAAGTCATAAACCAAAAATCATCTAAATACTTAAAATATTAAACTGGTATACATTAATAATAATTTATAAATCTCATTTTAATGTTTATTCAGTATAATTTTAAATTTTTATTTTAATTATTTATCAGTTTATTTTTATAGAAATATTAATTACAAAATAAATTATTAGTGAGAAAGATCTAATTTAAATTAGACTGGTATACCCAAAATAATAAAGAATAAATCTCAATATATCTTTTTTCATTATAATTTTAAATATTCATTTTAATTATTTATTTGTTTATTTTTATATAAATATTAATTAAAAATTAAATTATGAGTTAGACAAATATAATTTATATAAATTAATTTTCATCAAAAAAATATGGATAAACTTTTTAAAAGAAAAAAAAATTCAAAACAACAAATTATTATATAGTAATATATTTTGATTTCTTCTGAATTACTTTAGGTTTTTTTATTATATTTTAATTGATATCTATCTTATTAATAATTGATTATTAATTTATTTTTTGATTATTTTAGAATATTTATAAATAATATTATTTATATTTAAATTATATGATATATAAATATAATGATTATTATAACTAAATTTTGAATTCACATTTGAAAAAAATGTGAATTCAAAATTTATTGTATTTTCAAAATTTATTGTATTTTCAAATGTTATAACCTTTGAAAATATTAAAAAAATAAATAAATATTTTGTTTTTTTAATTTTTAAATAAAACCTATAAACCACAAAATGCATACACAGTTAAATTAGTAAACTCCTAAGGCTCGTAATGCCTAGATACATAAACAATTAAATTGCTATATACTACTTAATAATTAAGAAATCTAATTTTTATTTCAATTTATTATTATTTTAAATATCATTTTAATTATTTATAAGTTTATTTTATAGAAATATTTATTACTAAATAAATTATGAGGGCAACAAATATAATTTAAATAATTTATTTTTAATCAAAAAAAATATATATTCTTATAAAAGAAGTAAAATTTTAAAAATTAAAAATTATTATCCAATAATATATTTTACTTTAATTTTGAATCAATTTGGGTTTTATAAATATTTTTTAATTAATATCAATGTTTTTATTAATAGTTTATTAATTTAAAATTTGATGATTATTATATTATCTATCAAAAAATTGTTTATATTGAATTTATATGATATATAATTATTAATATTATTATAACTAAATATTGTATTCACATTTCAACAATTTTTAAATATTATTAAACTTTCAAAGGTTATAACCTATGAAAATGAGAAAAAATTACAAATTTTTTTTGTTATTTTATTGTTTTAATAAAACCTATAAACCACTAAATCCATAAAAACATAAATTGCTAAACTCCTAAACGACAAAACCTTTAAATACTTAAAGTATTAAACAGGTGTACATTAATAAAAAATCATAAATTTAAATTTAATTTTTGTTAAGTATAATTTAAATTTTTAATTTAATTATTTATCAGTTTATTATTATAGAAATATTAATTACAAAATAAAATATTAGTGAGACATCTATTTTAAATAATTTATTTTTTATCAAAAAAAATATATATGCTTATAAAAATAGACAAAATTTTAAAAACAAAAATTTATTAATTTGTAAATTATTTTATTTAGAATTTGAATTATTTTAGTTTTTGTAATTATATTTTAATTTATATCATTCTTATTAATAATAGTTTATTAATTTTTTATTGATCATTATTATAATATCTATTAATAAAATTATTTATATTGAGTTTACATTATATATAATTATTAAGAATATTATAACTAAATATTATATTAACATTTAAATAAAATTAAAAATTATTATATATTCAAAGGTTATAAGCTTCAAAAATTAAAAAAAATCAAAAATTTAATTTTTTATTTTTTCAATCTTTAAATAAAAACTATAAATCACTAAAGTCCTAAACACTTAAATCACTAAACCCCAAAACACCTAAATACTTAAACCATTAAACTAGTATATCCTGAATAATAAATAAAAAATCTCAATTTTATTTGTATTCATTATAATTTTAAATATTCATTTTAATTATCTATTAGTTTATTTTAATAGAATTATAAATTAAAACTAAATTATGTGGAAGACAAATATAATTAAAATAATTTACTTTTAATAACAAAAAATATAAAGTTATAAAAATAAGCAAAACTTCAATAAAATTATTATTTAGTATTATATTTTACTTTGATTTTGAATAAATTTACATTTTGCAAATATATTTTAAAAATTATCTATCTTATTAATAATAGTTTATTAATTTATTTTTTGATAATTAATATAATATTTATCAATATAATTATATATATTGAATTAACATGATATATAATTATTAAGATTATCATAACTAAATATAGTATTCACATATAAAAAAATTTAAAAATTGTTATATTTTCAAAGTTTATATCATTAAAAAAAGAGAAAAAATAACAAAAATAATTTTTTTGGTATATCATTGTTTAAATAAAACTTATAAACCATTAAATACCTAAATACATAAATCTTTAAATTCCTAAACCCCGAAGCCCCTAAATACCTAAACCTTTAAACTCGTAAACTTTAAATATAATTTAAATAATTTATAGAAATATTAATTACAAAATAAATTATGAGTGACAAATATAATTTAAATAATATATTCTTCATCATAAAAATATATAAGCTTATAAAATGATGCAAAAACTAAAAAAAATTATTATTTATTAATAAATTTTACTTTTATTTTGAATCATTTCAGGTTTTTTAATTATATTTTAATTTATATCTATTATATTAATAATTGTTTATTAATTTATTTTTTGATAATTCATATAATATGTATCAATAAAATTATTTATATTTATTTTATATTATATATAGTTATAATAATAATTATTACTATATATTGTATTCATATTTTTAAAAAATTTTAAAATTATTATATTTTCAAATGTTAATGCATTTGAAAATTTGAAAAAATATCAAAAATAAATTTTTCGTTATTTCATTGTTTAAATAAAAGCTATAAACCATTAAATGCCTAAATAGTTATATCAATAACTGAAAAATCTCGAAAACCCTAAATAGATAAATTTTTAAATAGGTATATCCTAAATAATAAATAATAAATCTCATTTTTATTTTTTTCATTATAATTTTAAATATTCATTTTAATTATTTATTTGTTTATTTTTATATAAATATTAATTACAAAATAAATTATAAGTTATACAAATATAATTTATATAAATTATTTTTAAACAAAAAATATAGATAAACTTAATAAAATAACAAAAAAATTTAAAATAAAAAAATATTATATATTAATATATTTTTCATTGTTTTTGAATCATTTTAGGTTTTGTAATTATATTTTAATTTATATCTAACTTATCAATAATATATTATTAATTTATTTTTTGATCATTATTAGAATATTTATTAATAAAAATGTTTATATTGAATTTATATGATATATAAATTTAATAATTATTATAACTAAATATTATATTCACTTTTGAAAAAAGTTTTAAAATTTTTATATTTTCAAAGATTATAACCTTTTAACATTTGAAAAAATAAAAACAATATTTTTTTTATTTCATTGTTTAAATAAAACCTATAATTCACTAAACTACAAAATCCCGATCCCCCTATATAGATAATCCTTTAAACCAGTATACCCTAAATAATAATTAATAAATCTCATTTTTATTGGTTTTCATTATAATTTATAAAATTCATTTGATTGTTAAGTTTTTTATTTATATATATATATATTAATTATAAAATAAAATATGAGTTAAAAATATAATATATAAAAATTATTTTCATCAATAAATAGATAAGCTTATAAAAAGAATAAAGATTCAAAAACAAATAATTAATATTAAGTAAAATATTTTACTTTGCTTTCGAATCATTTTATGTTTTGATATTAAATTTTAAGTAATATCAATCTTATTCATAATAGATTTTATGTAAATATATTTTAATTAATATTTATATTATTAATAATAGTTTATTAATTTAATTTTTGATCATTATTATAATATCTATCATTAAAATTATTTATATTGAATCTATATCATATATGATTAATAAGATTAATATAATTATACATGTTATTCACATTTCAAAAGATTTTAAAAATTATTTTATTTTTAAAGGTTATAACCTTTCAAAATCAAAAAAAAATTTATTTTTTTATATAAATAAAACCTATATAACACAAAATATCTAAAAGCATAAATAACTAAACACTTAAACGACAAAACCCCTAAATATCTAACAATGTAATTATTTATATTGAATTTAAATAACTTATATTTATGAAGATTATTATAAATTAATATTATATTTACATTTGAAAAAAATTTAAAAATTATTATATTTTCAAAGGATATAATCTACAAAAATTAGAAAAAATAATAAAAATAAATTTTTTGCTATATCATTATTTAAATAAAACTTATAAACCACTAAATGCCTAAACACTTAAACATATAAACTCCTAAACACAAAAGCCACTAAATACTTAAACCTTTAAACTCGTAAACCTTAGATATAATTTAAATAATCTATTAAAATATTAATTACAAAATAAATTATGAGTGATACAAATAAAATTTAAATAATTTATTTTTAATCAAAAAAATATATAAGCTTATAAAAAGAAGCAAAAAGTAAAAAACAAAAATTATTGTTTAGTAATAAATTTTACTTAGATTTTGAAAAATTTTAGGCTTTGCAATTATATTTTAATTTATATCCATCATTATAATAATAACATATTAATTTATTTTTTGATAATCAATATCATATCTATGAATAAAATTGTTTATATTTAGTTTATATTATATATAATTATAATGATTATTATTACTAAATATTGTATTCTCATTTTTAAAAAAATTTAAAATTATTATAGTGTCTAAGGTTATAACCTTTTAAAATGTAAAAAAAATATCAAAGATAATTTTTTTGTTATTTCTTTGTTTAAACAAAACCTATAAACCACTAAATGCATAAAAAAATAAATCGCTAAAGTCCTAAATGACAAAACCTCTAAATACTTAAAATATTAAACTGGCATACATTAATAATAATTCATAAATCTCATTTTAATTTGTACTCACTATAATTTTAAATTTTTATTTTAATTATTTATCAGTTCATTTTTATTGAAATATTAATTACAAAATAAATTATTAGTGATAGAGCTATAATTTAAATTAAACTGGTATACCCTAAATAATAACAAATAAATATCAATATTTTTTTTCATTATAATTTTAAATATTCATTTTAATTATATATTTGTTTATTTTTATATAAATATTAATTAAAAAAAATTATGAGTTAGACAAATATAATTTATTTAAATTATTTTTCATCCCAAAAAATATAGATAAATTTATTAAAAGAAAAAAAAATTTAAAACAAAAAATTCTTATATAATAATATAATTTGCTTTGCTACCGAATCATTATAGTTATTGTAATTATATTTTAATTGATATCTATCTTATTAATAATAGATTATTAATTTATTTTTTGATCATTATTAGAATATTTATCAATAATATTATTTATATTGACTATTTAAGATATATAAATATAATGTTTATTATAATTAAATATTGAATTCACATTTGAAAAAAAATTAAAAATTATTATTTTTGATATAAAAAAATATAAAAATAAATATTTTGTTATTTTAATTTTTAAATAAAACCTATAACCCACTAAATGCAAACATAGTTAAATCACTAAACTTCTAAAGCCTGTATTGCTTAAATACATTAACCATTAAACTGCTATATACTACTTAATAATTAAGAAATCTAATTTTTATTTCAATTTATTATAATTTTAAATATTCATTTTAATTATTTATTAGTTTATTTTTAGATAAATTTTTATTACAAAATAAATCATGAGTGCGACCAATATAATTTATATAATATATTTTTAATACCAAAAAATATATACGCTTATAAAAGAAGTAAAAATTTAAAATTTAAAATTTAAAAATTATTTCCAATAATATTTTTTACTTTAATTTTGAATCAATTTGGGTTTTGTAAATATTTTTAATAAATATCTATCTTATTATTAGTACTATATTAATTTAATTTTTGATCATTATTATAATATCTATCAATAAAATTATTTATATTTAATTTATATGATATATAATTATTAATATTATTATAACTAAATATTGTATTCACATTTCAAAAAATGTTAAATATTATTATATTTTCAAATGTTATAATATATGAAAATGACAAAAAATTACAAATTTTTTTTTGTTATTTTATTGTTTTAATAAAACCTATAAACCACAAAATGTTTAAAAACATGAATCATAAAATAGCTATACGACAAAACCTCTAAATACTTAAACTATTAAATTGGTATATCTTGATAATAAATAATAAATCTCATTTTAATTTTTATTCAGTATAATTTAAAATTTTTATTTTAATTATTTATCAGTTTATTTTTATAGAAATATTAATTACAAAATAAATTATTAGTGAGACAATTCTAATTTAAATTAAAATAGTTTCTCTAAATATTAAATAATAAATCTCATTTTTTTAATTATAATTTTAAATATTCATTTTAATTATTTATTTGTTTATTTATATATAAACATTAATTACAAAATAAATTGTGCTAGACAAAAATAATATATATAAATTATTTTTCTTCAAAAAATTATAAATAAACTTTTTAAAAGAAAAAAAATTTTCAAAACAAATAATTATTATATAGTAATATATTTTGCTTTCTTCTGAATCATTTTATGTTTTGTAATTATATTTTAATTGATACCTATCTTATTAATAATAAATTATTAATTTATTTTTTGATCATTATTAGAATATTTATCAATAAAATTGTTTATATTGAATTTACATGAAATATAATTATAAAGATTATTATAACTAAATATTATATTTACATTTGAAAATAATTTAAAAATTATTATATTTTTAAAGGTTATCATCTTTGAAAATTAGATAAAATCAAGAAAATAAATTTTTTGTTTTTTTATTGTTTATATAAAACCTATAAACTACTAAATGCCTAAACACTTAAATCATTAAACTACTAAACCCCAAAACACCAAAACACTTAAATAATTAAACATTTAAACCATATTTAATTGTTTATATATTTATAAATAATATATAAATATCTATCAAAAAATAATAGTTTATTAATTTATTTTTTGATCATTATTAGGTTATAACCTTCAAAATTCATAAAAAATTTGAAAAATAATTTTTTTGTTATTTCATTATTTAAATAAAACATATAAACTACTAAATACCTACACACTTAAATCACTAACCTCCTAATCTTGTAAATACTTAAACCATTAAACCAGTATACCCTAAATAATTAATCATAAATCTCATTTTTATTTGTATTCATTATAATTTTAATATTCATTTTAATTATTTATTAATTTATTTTTATTGAAATATTAATTGCAAAATAAAATTGTGAATGAGACAAATATAATTTAAATAATTTATCTTCATCAAAAAAATTTACAAGCTTATAAAAAGAATCAAAAATTTAAAAATAAAAAATTATTATTTATTAATATATTTTACTTTGATTTTGAATCGTTTAAGGTTTTGCAAATATATTTAATTTATATATTTCTTATTAATAATATTTTATTAATCTATTTTATGATCAGTATTATAATATCGATCAATAAAATTATTTATATTGAATTTATATGATATTTAATTTGTATGATTATTATAATTAAATATTGTATTAACATTTGAAATAAAATTAAAAATTATGATATTTTCAATGGTTATAACCTTAAAATGGGAAAAAATCATAAAAATGATTTTTTGTTATTTAATTATTTAAATAAAAACTATTAACCACAAAATACCTAAATACTTAAATTACTAAACTCCAAAACCCTGATACTACTACACCACACACACATAGCGATGGACTACGGTACACACGTGCACATATTCTTGTCCATTTTGGTGTAGCATTTAGAGGGGCCAGCAAGTCCTGAAAGTAGTGAGAAGTATGAATCACCAGCTTGTAGAGGGCCCCACTACAAGCCGGGATGATAACATTCTGACTATTGACGAGACCGAGCAAAGTGGTCGGGAGTAAACCCAGGAGTAGCTAGGAGTGGGTCCCACTAGCCCTATCAGGCAGCATAGAGGGCCACCCAATCGTTGCACAATAGGAGTAGCGGATAATCCATGATTAATTGGAGAGCATGAAAAATCCGAAGCATCACCATGAAGGGCCAGTAAGCAATGGAGTCCAGACCAGCCACACGGGAGCGAAAGATTCAAACTTGTAGTTTATGTTTGTAGTCTTATTTGTATTTTGGACTTCGTATGCACCATGTACTTGTAGAAATGGATCATGACATACTCACACAGATATTATTGTCTGTTCTCTATGTAGCATGCAGTGAGGGCAACTGGACCCATGAGTATCTTTATGTGGGGCCCACTAATGTATTTTGTAAATATGCATTAGGCGATGCTACACTTTCGTAAGTAGAAGACCCATCTTTATAGCATTTTGTAATTTTAATTCTATTCTAGCTTGGTTGTACGCGTAGATAATTAAACTATGAGATGGACCTCATCATACATGCACACCGATACATTCATATTTTTTGATATTTTGTCGGTGCAACATATAGCCATTTCTTGGAGCTAGAGGACGAAGCATACTAACCCAAGAGATTCTATATTGAGGATCATTTGAGAAAAAGAATGTGGAGTTCAGAGGTGAGAATGAATTGACAATGTGCCGTAGAAATGGACTTTTGGATGTATGGATATTCAGTTTTACATATATTCCATTGCATAGCAATGACATAGGCAAATGCTTGATGCTGCATGTCACACACATGCACAATCTTATATTTGCATAGTTTTAATATGATGCATCATTCAAGTTCCTCCAAAAGGCTTGGATGAATCCAAATGGAAATGATGCAGTACGCATAATGACTCAATGCCAACTCTGAAGTCCTGGAATGCCAGGTGATTTTAGTTGTATTCGTACGCTTCGAATTATTAGTCATTATGTTTTTTTATGTATTTTATGCATAGAATCATTAAGGTGCATATGATTTGGTGGACTGGCCTAAATTAGTCAGCTTTTTAGTCTCTTGTAAGTTGTGTGCCTAAATGATAAATAAAGTGTCTATTTTCAAAAAAAACAAAAAAAAATCATAAACCCTAAACTATAAATACTAAACCTTAAACCATAAACTATAACCCTAATCCATAAACCCTAAATCCTAATTCTCATGTTTTGCACTTTTATAATCAAATGACTATGTGTTAAATTTAAATTGCAATTCACAACTTTTAGGAATGTCACAGATTTATCTTTTTGTATATGTAACACAAATTCATGGCTCAAGCGGAGAGTTATGGATTCGGTCTCTTTCTTACTTTAGATTATTGTAGCATTAGCAATGGTCATGATTTATATTTTGTCTCTAGAAGACAAAATCATATCGATGAAAATATGCCATAACTTGTGTCTCTCTGTTGAACATATTGTTATGGCACTAAGAATGATCATTAATACATATTTAATCACTATAATACTGGGTCACAGTATTGGATATGACCATAGCTTGTGCATTTTATCTTTATATTTCAAAGTCATTGCACTAGAAATGAATGTAACTTTGGACGTTCCTCAAGAGCAAATGTCATGACCCTAGAAATAGTTAAAGCTCGAGTACTACTCTTTATAACTTTCTATAGCTAAAATTCTTGTGATTGGAAATATCACTATGGCTTTTTCCTTTGATTTGTGAACTCAAGTGTCAATATGCAATACTAATATCTTGAGCAATGATTAAAACCTTTTATACCTTTGAATATGATTCATTTACACCTTTTTGGGTATTGTGAGCTTGTATACATAACTCATTTAATATAAAAAGAAAGAAATGATACTTTTCATATCCATGAGGATATAAATAAAAGGCTTAGACATGCCAATAAAATAAATTTTTTGATTCTTGATTGAAAGAGAGCCCATACTTCTTGCCCTGCTCAAACCACCCTGGGGCTAGTTTGTTCTAATAGGCTACAACGTGGTTATTTTTTTAGAGGTGAACTATGTTTTAAAAAAATTGCTTTGAGTGTGCTCAAGAGAGATATTTTAGAAGAAATTACATTAATCAATATAAATAGCATCCTCAACAACTAGCTATTTCAACACATAGGGTTAAACTTTGGTTGGTCTGTTAGCAAACATGAGTCAAATTATCTTTGATATCCCAGTGATTCAACATTAAATATGATGAGAAATAATAGAGATAAAGTAAAAGCTCCTATTATTTTTGTTAGTGCTTTAACAATCATTCTAGAGTTGAGAGAGGAACAAAATAAATTATTTTAATTATTCAGTATAATTTTAATTTTTATTTTAATTATTTATTAGTTTATTTTTATAGTAATATTAATTACAAAAAAATTATTAGTGAGACAGATCTAATTTAAATTAAACCGGCATATCCGAAATAATAAAGAATAAATCTAATTTTTTTTAATTTTAATTTTAAATATTCAAATTTAAGTATTTATTTGTTTATTTTTATATAAATATTAATTGCACAATAAATAATGAGGTACACCATTATAATTTATATAAATTATTTTTCATCAAAATAATATAAATAAACTTTTTAAAAGAAAAAAAAAATTTCAAAACAAAAAATTATTATATAGTAATATTTTTTGCTTTGCTTCTGAATCATTTTAGGTTTTATAAATATCTTTTAATTGATATATATCTTATTAATAATAGATTATTAAGTTATTTTTTGATCATTATTAGAAAATTTATCAATAAAAATGTTTATATTGAATTTATATGATATATAAATATAATGATTATTATAACTAATTATTATATTCACTTTTGAAAAAAAAATTTAAAATGATTATATTTTCAAAGGTTATGACATTTGAAAATAAGAAAAAATAAAAAAAAAATAATTTTTTTGTTATTTCATTTTTTAAATAAAACTTATAGATTATTAAATGCTTACTTACTTAAATCAGTATCCTCATAAATCCATAAACCCCTAAATACATAAACCTTTTAACATCTATATACTACTTAATAAATAATAAATCTCATTTTTATTTCTATTTATTATAATTTTAAATATTAATTTTAATTATTTATTGTTTAATTTTTTCGAAAAATTAATTACAAAATAAATATCTAGTGAGACAAATATTATTTTAATATTTTTTTTTAATAAAAAAAAATATAAGCTTATAAAAAAAAGGAAAATTATAAAAATTAAATATTATTATTTAGTAATATATTTTGATTTGATTTTGAATCATTTTGTGTTATGCAAATATATTTTAATTATTATTTATATTATTAATAATAGTTTATTAATTTAATGTTTCGTCATTATTATAAAATCTATCATTAAAATTTTTTATATTGAATTTATATGATAAATAATTAGTAGGATTAATATAATTATACATGGTATTCACTTTTCAAAAAATTTTAAAAATTATTTTATTTTCAAAGGTTATAACCTTTGAAAATCATAAAAAAATAGAATTTTAAATTTTTATTATATAAATAAAACCTATAAACCACTAAATAATCAAACTATTAAACCGGTATACCATATATAATAAATCATAAAACTCATTTTAATTTGTATTCATTATAATTTTACATATTCATTTTAATTATTTATTAGTTTATTTTTTATAGAAATATCAATCACAAAATAAATAATGAGTGAGATAAATATAACTTTAATAATTTATTTTTAATCGAAAAAAATAAGCTTATATATAGAAGTAAAAATTTAAAAACAAAAAATTATTTTTTAGTAATATATTTTACTATGATTTTGAATCATTATATATAGGTTTTGCAATTATATTTTATTTGCGATCAATCTTATTAATAATAGTTTATTAATTTATTATTTGATCATTTTTATAATATTGAACAATAAAAGTACTTATATTCAATTAAAATGTCTTATGATTATTAAGTTATTATACCTAAATATTATATTTAAATTTGAAAAAAATATAAATTTATTATATTTTTAAAGGTTACAACCTTCAAAAATTAAAAAAAATCAAAAAATTAAATTTTTTGTTTTTTCTTTCTTTAAAAAAACTATAAATGACTAAAGGTCTAAACAATTAAATCTCTAGACTCCTAAACCCCAAAACCCCCTAAATACTTAAACCATTAAACCTATATAACCTAAATAATAAATAATAAATCTCATTTTTATTTGTATTCAGTATAATTTTAAATATTCATTTTAATTATTTTTTAGGTTATTTTTATAGAAATATTAATTACAAAATAAATAATGAGTGAGACAGATATAATTTAAATAAATTATTTTTTATGAAAAAAAAATAAGCTTATAAAAATAAACAAAATTTCAAAAATTTAAAATTTTATTTAGTAATATAATTTAGTTTGATTTTGAATTATTTTGAGTTCTACAAATATATTTTAATTAATATCTATCTTATTAATAATAGTTTATTAATTTAATTTTTGATCATTATTATAATATCTATCATTAAAATTATTTTTATTGAATTTATATGATATATAATTAGTAGGATTAATATAATTATACATGGTAATCACATTTCAAAAAATTTTAAAATTATTTTATTTTCAAAGGTTATAACCTTTGAAAATCATAAAAAATCAAAAATAGAATTCTAAATTTTTATTATATAAATAAAACCTAAACACCACTAAATAATCAAACTATTAAACTAGTATACGATGTATAATAAATCATAAATCTCATTTTAAATTGTATTCATTATAATTTTAAATATTAATTTTAATCATTTATTAGTTTATTTTTTTATAGAAATATCAATCACAAAATAAATAATGAGTGAGACAAATATAATTTTAATAATTTATTTATAATCAAAAAAAAATAAGCTTATATAAAGAAGTAAAAATTTAAAAACAAAAAATTATTATTTAGTAATATATATTACTATGATTTTGAATCATTATATATAGGTTTTTCAATTATATTTTAATTGCGATCAATCTTATTAATAATAGTTTATTAATTTATTATTTGATCATTTTTATAATATAGAACAATAAAATTACTTATATTCAATTAAAATGCCTTATAATTATTAAGTTATTATAACTAAATATTATATTTACATTTGAAAAAAATTTAAAATTATTATATTTTCAAAGGTTACAACCTTCAAAAATTAAAAAAAAAATCAAAGAATTAAATTTTTTTTTTCATTCTTTAAAAAATAACTATAAATCACTAAAGGTCTAAACAATTAAATCTCTGACTCCTAACCCCCAAAACCCCCTAAATACTTAAACCATTAAACCTATATAACCAAAATAATAACTAATAAATCTCATTTTTATTTGTATTTAGTATAATTTTAAATATTCATTTTAATTATTTTTTAGTTTATTTTTATAGAAATATTAATTACAAAATAAATAATGAGTGAGACAGATATAATTTAAATAAATTATTTTTTACGAAAAAAAATAAGCTTATAAAAATAAATAAAATTTCAAAAATTTAAAATTTTATTTAGTAATATAATTTACTTTGATTTTGAATTATTTTGTTTTCTGCAAATATATTTTAATTAATATATATCTTATTAATAATAGTTTATTAATTTATTTTTTATCATTTTTATAATATATATTAATACATTTTTTTATATTGAATCTACAAAAAATATAATTATTAAGATTATTATAACAAAGTATTGTATTCATATTTTAGAACTATTATAAAATTATTATATTTTTATAGGTTATAACCTTTGAAAATCACGAAAAATCATAAAAATAAATTTTTTTTTATTTCAATGATTAAATAAAACCTATAAACACGAATATGTGCAAACATATAAATCAATAAACTCTTTAACCCCAAAACCACCAAAAACTTAAACAATTAAATAGTTATACCCTAAATAATAAATAATAAATCTCATTTTTATTAGTATTCATTATATTTTTAAATATACATTTTAATTTTTTATTAGTTTATTTTTATAGAAATATAAATTAAAAAATAAATTATTAGCGAGAAAAATATAATTTAAATAATTTATTTTTCATCAAAAAATATATAGGCTTATAAATGGATACAAAAATTTAAAAATTTAAAATTAATATTTAGTAAAATTTTTAACTTTGATTTTGAGTCGTTTTAGGCTTTGCAAATATATTTTAAACAATATTTATCTTATTAATAATTGGTTATTACTTTTTTATGATCATTATTATAATAAATATCAATAAAATACTTTATATTTAATTTATATTATATATAATTATTATGATTATTATAACATCATATTGTATTCACTTGTCAAAAAAATTTTAAAATTATTATTTTTTCAAAGGTTATTACCTTAAAAATGAGAAAAAATAACAAAAATAAATTTTTTGTTATTTTATTTTTTATATAAAATCTATAAACCACTAAATGACTAAATACTAAAATGACTAAACTACTAAACCATGAAGCCCATAAATACTTAAAACTTTAAATTAGTATAGTCTAAATAATAAATCATAAATCTCAGTTTTATTAGTATTCATTATAATTTTAAATATTCATTATTAATTATTTATCAGTTTATTTTTATAGAAATATTAATTACAAAATAAATTATTAGTGCGACATTTATAATTTAAATAAATTATTTTTCATAAAAAATGCTCATAAAAAGAGGCACAATTTTAAAAATATAAAATAATATTTAATAATATATCTTATTTTGATTTTGAATCATTTTAGATTTTACAATTATATTTAAATTTATATCATTCTTATAAATATAAGTTTATTAATTTATTAATTGATCATTATTATAATATCGATCAATAAAATTTTTTATATTGAGTTTACATTATATATAATTATTAAGATTATTATCACAAAATATTATATCCACATTTAAAAAAAATTAAAAATTATTATATTTTTAAAGGTTACAACCTTCAAAAATTAAAAAAAATCAAAAAATTAAATTTTTTGTTTTTTCATTCTTTAAAGAAAACTATAAATCACTAAAGGTCTAAACAATTAAATCATTAAACTCCTAAACCACAAAACACCTAAATACTTAAACCATTAAACCGGTATATCCTGAATAATAAATAATAAATCTCAATTTTATTTGTGTTCATTATAATTTTAAATATTCATTTAATTATTTAGTAGTTTATTATTATAGAATTATAAATTACAAAATAAATTATGAGTAAGACAAATATAATTTAGATAATTTAATTTTATTAACAAAAATAGAAACTTATAAAAAAAGCAAAACATTTAAAAAAATTATTATTTAGAAAAATATTTTACTTTGATTTGAATAAATTTAGATTTTGCAAATACTTTTTAAATAATAACTATTTTATTAATAATAGTTTATTAATTTATTTTTTGATCATAATTAAAATATCTAGTTATATAATTATTTATGTTGAATTTAAATGAATTATAATTATGAAGATTATTATAAATAAATATTATATTTACATTTGATAAAAATTTAAAAATTATTATATTTTCAAAGGATATAATCTTCAAAAATTAGAAAAAATAATAAAATTTTTTTTTGCTTTATCATTATTTAAATAAAACTTATAAACCCCTAAATGCATAAACACTTAAACATCTAAACTCCTAAACACAAATCCGCTAAATACTTAAACCTTTAAACTCGTAAACCTTAAATATAATTTAAATAATCTATTAAAATATTAATTACAAAATAAATTATGAGTTATACAAATATAATTTAAATAATTTATTTTTCATCAAAAAAAATATATAAGCTAATAAAAAGAAGCAAAAACTAAAAAACAAAAATTTTTATTTTGTAATAAATTTTTATTGGATTTTGAATAATTTTAGGTTTTGCAATTATATTTTAATTTATATCCATCATAATAATAATAACATATTAATTTATTTTTTGATAATTGATATCATATCTATCAATAAAATTGTTTATATTTAGTTTATATTATATATAATTATAATGATTATTATTACTAAATACTGTATTCATAGTTTTAAAAAATTTTAAAAATATTATATTGTCAAAGGTTAACCTTTGAAAATGTGAAAAAATATCAAAAATAATTTTTTTGTTATTTCATTGTTTAATCCATACCAATAAACTACTAAATGTCTAAAAACATAAATCGCTAAAGTCCTAAATGACAAAACCTTTAAATACTTAAAATATTGAACTGGTAAACATTAATAATAATTCATAATTCTCATTTTAATTTTTATTCAATATAATTTTATATTTTTATTTTAATTATTTATCAATTTATTTTTATTGAAATAATAATTACAAAATAAATTATTAGTGAGACAGGTATAATTTAAATTAAACTGGTTTACACTAAATTATAAAGAATAAATCTCAATTTTTTTCATTTTAATTTTAAATATTCATTTTAATTATTTATTTGTTTATTTGTATATAAATATTAATTACAAAATAAATTATGAGTTAGACAAATATAATTTATATAAATTATTTTCATCAAAAAAATATAGATAAACTTATTAAAAGAAAAAAAAATTAAAAACAAAAAATTATTATATAGTAATATAATTTGCTTTGCTTCTGAAACATTAGAGGTTTTATAATTATATTTTAATTGATATCTATCTTATTAATAATAGATTATTAAACTATTTTTTGATCATTATTAGAATATTGATCAATAATATTGTTTATATTGAATTTATAAGATATATAAATATAATGATTATTATGACTAAATATTGAATTCACATTTGAAAAAAATTTAAAAATTATTATATTTTCAAAGGTTATAACCTTTGAAAATATAAAAAAATAATAAAAATAAATATTTTGTTATTTTAATTTTTAATAAAACTTATAAACCACTAAATGCATACACAGTTTAATATGTAAACTCCTAAAGCCCGTAATGCCAAAATACATAAACCATTCAACCGATATATACTACTTAATAATTAAGAAATCTAATTTTTATTTCAATTTATTATAATTTTAAATATTCATTTTAATTATTTATTTGTTTATTTTTATATAAATTTTTTTTACAAAATAATTATGTGTGCGACAAATAAAATTTAAATAATTAATTATTAATAAAAGAATATATACACTTATAAAAGAAGTAAACTCCTGAAAATATGAATCACTAAATACATATACTTAAACTATTAAACTGGTATACATTAATAATAAAGCATAAATCTCATTTTAATTTATATTCAGTATAATTTTAAATTTTTATTTTAATTATTTATCAGTTTATTTTTAAAGAAATATTAATTACAAAATAAATTATTAGTGAGACAGATATAATTTAAATTAAACCGATATACCCTAAATAATAAATAATAAATCTCATTTTTTTTCATTATAATTTTAGATATTCATTTTAAATATTTTTGTGTTTATTTTTATTTAAATATTAATTAAAAAATAAATTATGAGTTAGACAAATATAATATATGTAAATTATTTTTAATCAAAAAAATATAGATAAATTTTTTAAAATAAAAAAAAATTACAAAACAAAAAATTATTATATACTAATATATTTTGGGTTTATTATGAACCATTTTATGTTTGTAATTATATTTTAATTGATATCTATCTTATTAATAATAGATTAGTAATTTATGTTTTCATCATTATTAGAATATTAATTACTAAAATTGTTTATTTTGAATTTATATAATATATAAATATAATGATTATTATAACTAAATATTGAATTTAATTTGGTAAAAAATTTAAAAATTATTATATTTTCAAAGGTTATAACCTTTGAAAATATCAAAATATAATAAAAATAAATTTTTTGTTATTTTATTTTTTTAATAAAACCAATAAACCACTAAATGCATACACAATTAAATCAGTATACTCTTAAACCCCATAATACCTAAATACATAAACCATTAAACAACTATATAATACATAATAATTAATAAATCTAATTTTTATTTCTATTTATTATAATTTTAAATATTAATTTAATTATTTCTTAGTTTATTTTTACAAAAATATTTATTATACAATAAATTATGAGTAAGACAAATATAATTTAAATAATATATTTTTAATCAAAAAATATATATGCTCTTATAAAAGAAGTAAAATTTAAAAATTAATAATTATTATTCAGTAATATATTTTACTTTAATTTTGAATCAATTTGGGTTTTGTAAATATTTTTTAATGAGTATCTATCTAATTATTAATAGTTTATTAATTTAATTTTTGATGCATTATTAATATAACTATCAATAAAATTGTTTATATTGAATTTATATGATGTATGATTATTAATAATATTATAACTAAATATAGTATCCACATTTCAGAAAATTTTAAATCTCAAAACCATTAAACTGGTATACTTTAAAAATAAATCATAAATATCATTGTAATTTTTATTCAGTATAATTTTAAATTTTTATTTTAATTATTTAATAGTTTATTTTTATAGAAATATTAATTATAAAATAAATTATTAGTGAGACATATATAATTTAAATAATTTATATTTCATCAAAAAATATATAAGCTTATAAAAATAGGCACAATTTTAAAAACAAAATTTTATTATTTAGTAAAATATTTTATTTTGATTTTGTATCATTTTAAATTTTGCATTTATATTTTAATTTATATCATTCTTTTGAATAATAGTTTATTAATTATTTATTGATCATAATTATAATAACTATTAATAAAATTATTTTTATTGAGTTTACATTATATATAATTATATGATTATTATAACTAAATATTATATTCAAATTTAAAAAAAATTAAAAATTATTATATTTTCAAAGGTTATAACCTTCAAAAATTAAAAAAAAAACAAAAAGTTAAACTTTTTGTTTTTTTATTCTTTAAATAAAAACTATGAATCACTAAAGGCATAAACACTTAAATCACTAAACCCCAAAACACCAAGATCCCTAAAGCATTAAAACTATATATCCTGAATAATAAATAATAAATCTCACTTTTATTTGTATTCATTATAATTTTAAATATTCATTTTAATTATTTTTTAGTTTATTTTTATAGAATTATAAATTACAAAATATATTATGAGGAAGACAAATATAATTTAAATAATATACATTTAAGAACAAGAAATATAAACTTATAAAAGAAGCAAAACATCAAAAACATTATTATTTAGTAATTTATTTTACTTTGATTTTGAAAAAATTTAGGTTTTGCAAATATATTTTAAATAATATCTATCTTATTTATAATAGTTTATTAATTTATTTTTTTATCATTAATATAATATCTATCAAATTAGTTATTTATATTGAATTTATATGATATATAATTATTATAATTATCATAACTAAATATAGTATTCACATTTAAAAAAATTTAAAAATTATTATATTTTAAAAGCTTATAACCTTCAAAAATGAGAAAAAAACAAAAAATAACAAAAATAAATTTTTTGTTATATCATTGTTTAAATAAAACTTATAAACCATTAAAAAACTAAACACATAAATCTCTAAACTCCTAAACCCCGAAGCCCCTAAATACTTTAACCTTTAAACTCGTAAACCTTAAATAATATTTAAATAATTTATTAAAATATTAATTACAAAATAAATTATGAGTGATACAAATATAATTTAAATAATTTATTTTTTATCAAAAAAATATATAATCTTATAAAATGAGGCAAAAATTAAAAAACTAAAATTATTATTTAGTAATAAATTTACTTTGATTTTTAATCATTTTACTTTTTGTAATTAAATTTTAATTTATATCTATCATATTAATAATAGTTTATTAAGTTATCTTTTGATAATTGATATAATATCTATCAATAAAATTTTTTATATTTAGTTTATATTATATATTGTTATAATAATTATTATTACTAAATATTGTATTCACATTTTTAAATAATTTTAAATTATTATATTTTCAAATGGGTTAATCTTTGAAAATTTGAAAAAATATCAAAAATAATTTATTTGTTATTTCATTGTTTAAATAAAACCTATAAACCACTAAATGCCTTAATGCTTAAATGAATAACTTCTAAATCTCGAAAACCCTAAATAGATAATTTTTTTAATCAGATATATCCTAAATAATAAACAATAAATCTCATTTTTATTTTTTTCATTATAATTTTAAATATTAATTTTAATTATTTATTTTTTTATTTTTATATAAATATTAATTACAAAATAAATTATGAGTTAGACAATTATAATATATATAAATTATTTTTCATCAAAAAAATATAGATAAACTTATTATAAAAAAATTAAAAACAAAAAATTATTATATAATAATATAATTTCTTTGCTTCTGAATCATTATTGGTTTTGTATTTATATTTTAATTGATATCTATCTTATTAATAATAGATTATTAATTTATTTTTTTATCATTATTAGAATATTTATCAATAAAATTATTTATATTGAATTTATATGATATTTAAATATAATTATTATTATAACTAAATATTGAATTCACTTTTGGAAAAAATTTTAAAATTATTATATTTTCAAAGATTATAACCTTTGAAAATGTGAAAAATAAAAAAGAAATATTTTTTTTGATATTTCATTGTTTAAATAAAACCTATAAACCCCTAAATGCATAAACACTTAATTAAATAACTCCTAAATCTCTAAAACCCTAAATAATAAATAATAATCCTTTTAAATCTGTAACCCTAAATAATAAATAATAAATCTCAATATTATTATTTATTATAATTTTAAATATTCTTTTTAATTAATTATTTATTTATTTTTATATAAATATTAATTACAAAATAAATTGAGTTAGACAAATATAATTTTATAAATTATTTTTCATTAAAATAAAAAATAATTTATTTTAAAACAAAAAAAAATTCAAAATAACAAATTATTATATAGTAATATATTTTTCTTTCTTATGAATCATTTTTATATATTAATATATTTTTCATCTAAATATTATTATTTAGTAATATATTTTGATTTTATTTTGAATCATTGTGTTATGTAAATATATTTTAATTATTATTTATATTATTAATAATAGTTTATTAATTTAATATATGATCATTATTATAATATCTATCATTAAAATTGTTTATATTGAATTTTTATAATATATAATTAGTGAGATTAATATAATTATACATAGTATTCACATTTCAAAAGATTTTAAAAATTAATTTATTTTTAAAGGTTATAACCTTTGAAAATCAGAAAATATCTAAAAAAAGATTTTTTTATTTGTATTATATAAATAAAACCTATAAACCACTAAATGCCTAAAAACATAAATTGATAAACTCCTAAACGCCAAAACTCCTAAATAATCAAACCATTAAATCAGTATACCACATATAATAAATTATAAATCTCATTTTAATTTGTATTCATTATAATTTTAAATATTCATTTTAATTATTTATTATTTTATTTTTTATAGAAATATTAATCACAAAATAAATAATGAGATAGACAAATATAATTTTAATTATTTATTTTTAATCAAAAAAAATATAAGCTTATAAAAAGAAGTAAAAATTTAAAAAAAAATAGTATTATTTAGTAATATATTTTACTTTTATTATGAATCATTATATATAGGTTTTGCAATTATATTTTAATTGCTATCAATCTTATTAATAAAAGTTTATTAATTTATTATTTGATCATTTTTATAATATCTAACAATAAAATTACTTATATTCAATTTAAATGTCTTATAATTATTAAGTTATTATAACTAAATATTATTTTTACATTTGAAAAAAATTTAAAAATTATTATATTTTCAAAGGTTACAACATTCAAAAATGATAAAAATGACAAAAATAATATTTTTATTATTTTATTATTTAAATAAAATTTATAAACCACAAAATTCCAAAATATTGAAATCTCTAGACTCCTAAACCCAAAAATCTTCTAAATACTAAAACCATTAAACCTATATAACCTATAAAATAAATAATAAATCTCATTTTTATTTGTATTCATTATAATTTTAAATATTCATTTTAATTATTCTTTAGTTTATTTTTATTGAAATATTAATTACAAAATAAATAATGAATGAGACATAGATAATTTTAATAATTTTTTTTTATGAAAAAAAAATAAGCTTATAAAAATAAACAAAATTACAAAAATTTAAAATTTTATTTAGTAAAATAATTTACTTTGATTTTGAATTATTTTGGTTCCTGAAAATATATTTTAATTAATATCTATCTTATTAATAATAGTTTATTAATTTATTTTTTGATCATTATTATAATATATATTAATACATTTTTTATATTGAATCTAAAACAAATATAATTATTAAGATTTTTATAACTAAGTATTGTATTCATATTTTATAACTATTAAAAAATTATTATATTTTTAAAGGTTATAACATTTGAAAATCACGAAAATTCATAAAATTAAATTTTTTGTTATTTCTTTGATTAAATAAAACCTATAAACACCTAAATGTGTAAACATATAAATCAATAAACTCATTAACCCCAAAACCACAAAAAAACTTAAACAATTAAATAGTTATACCCTAAATAATAATCATTAATCTCATTTTTATTAGTATTCATAATAATTTTAAATATACATTTTAATTATTATTTAGTTTATTTTATAGAAATATAAATTAAAAAATAAATTATTAGTGTAAAAATAAAATTTAAATATTTTATTTTCAATCAAAAAATACATAGGCTTATAAATGGATACAAAAATTTAAAAATTTAAAATTAATATTTCATAAAATATTTAACTTTGATTTTGAATCATTTTAGGTTTTGAAAATATATTTTAAACAATATTTATCTTATTAATAAATGTGTATTACAATTTTATGATCATTATTATAATATATATCAATAAAATAATTTATATTGAATTTATATGATATATAATTATTATGATTATTATAACTTCATATTATTTTCGCTTGTTAAAAATATTTAAAAATTATTATATTTTAAAGGTTATAACCTTCAATAATGAGAAAAAATAACAAAATTAAATTTTTTGTTATTTTATTTTTTATATAAAACCTATAAACCACTAAATGACTAAATTCTAAAATGACTAAACTTCTAAACCCCGAACCCCATAAATACTTAAAACATTAAATTAGTCTAGTCCAATAATAAATCATAAATCTAATTTTTATTAGTATTCATAATAAATTTAAATATTCATTTTAATTATTTATCAGTTTATTTTTATAGAAATATTAATTACAAAATAAATTATTAGTGCGACATATATAGTTTAAATAATTTATTTATCATAAAAAAATGATGATAAAAAAAAGGCAAATTTTAAAAAATAAATAATTATTATTTTGTAATATATCTTATTTTGATTTTGAATCATTTTAGATTTTACAATTATATTTTAATTTATATCAATCTTATAAATACTCATTTATTAATTTATTTATTGATCATTATTATAATATCTATCAATAAAATTATATATATTGAGTTTACATTATATATAATTATTAAGATTATTATAACTAAATATTATATCGACATTTAAAAAAATTAAAAATTATTATATTTTCAAAGGTTATAACCTTCAAAAATATAAAAAAATCAAAAAATTAAATTTTTTGTTTTTCCATTCTTAAAATAATAACTATAAATCAATAAAGGTCTAAACAATTAAATCACTAATGGTTTAAACAATTAAATAACTAAACTTTTAAACCATAAAACACATTAATACTTAAACCATTAAACCGATATATCCTAAAAAATAAATAATAAATCTTAATTTTATTTGTATTCATTATAATTTTAAATATTCATTTTAATTATTTATTAGTTTATTATTATAGAATTATAAATTACAAAATAAATTATGAGTGAGGAAAATATAATTTAAATAATTTATTTTTAATTACAAAAATATAAACATATAAAAAAAGCAAAACTTAAAAAAAATTATTATTTAGTAATATATTTTACTTTGATTTGAATAAATTAAGATTTTGCAAATACTTTTTAAATAATATCTATTTTATTAATAATAGTTTATTAATTTATTTTTTGATCATTATTATAATATCTAGCAATGTAATTATTTATATTGAATTTAAATGACTTATATTTATGAAGATTATTATAAATAAATATTATATTTACATTTGAAAAAAATATTAAAATTATTATATTTTCAAAGGATATAACCTTCAAAAATTAGAAAAAATAAAATAAATAATTTTTTTGCTATATCATTGTTTAAATAAAACTTATAAACCACTAAATCCCTAAACACTTAAATCTCTAAACTCCATAACACAAAAGCACCTAAATACTTAAACCTTTAAACTCTAAATCTTAATTATAAGTTAAATAATTTATTAAAATATTAATTGCAAAATAAATTATGAGTAATACTAATTTAATTTAAAAAATTTTTTTTTTCATTAAAAAAATATATAAGCTTATAAAAAGAATCAAAAACTAAAAAAAATTATTATTTATTAATAAATTTTACTTTGATTTTGAATAATTTTAGGTTTTGCAATTATATTTTAATTTATATCTATCAAATTAATAATAGCATATTAGTTTATTTTTTGATAATTGATATCATATCTATCAAAAAAATTGTTTATATTTAGTTTATATTATATATAATTATAATGATTCTTTTTACTAAATATTGTATTTACATTTTTATAAAAATTTAAAATTATTATATTTTCAAATGTTATAACCTTTGAAAATGTGAGAAAATATCAAAAATAATTTTTTGTTATTTCATTGTTTAAAGAAATCCTATAAACTACTAAATGCCTAAAAACTTAAGTCAATAACTCTGAAATCTCAAAAACCCTAAATAGATAATCCTTTTAAACTGGAATACCTTAAATAATAAATAATAAATTTCAATATTATTTTTTTCATTATAATTTAAAATAATCATTTTAATTATTTATTCATTTATTTTTATTAAATATTAATAACAATATAAATTATGAGTTAGACAAATATAATTTATATAAATTATTTTTCATCAAAAAATTTCGATAAACTTATAAAAAGCAGAAAAAATTTCAAAACAATAATTTATTGTATAGTAATATATTTTGCTTTCCTTCTGAATCATTTTTTTGTAATTATATTTTAATTGATATCTATCTCATTAATAATAAATTATTAATTTATTTTTTGATCATTATTAAAATATTTATCAATAAAATTATTTATATTGAATTTATATGAAATATAAATATAATGATTATCATAACTAAAATTTGAATTCACTTTTTAAGAAAATTTAAAAATTATTATATTTTCAAAGGTCAACATTTTAAAAAATCAAAAAATAATACAAAAAAATTTGTTGTTTATTTATTTTTTAAATAAAACCTATAACCACTAAATGCATACACAATTAAATCAGTAAACTCCTAAACCTCGTAATGCCTAAATACTTAAACAATTAAACCGCTATATATATTACGTAATAATTAAAATATCTAATTTTCATTTCTATTTATTATAATTTTAAATATTCATTTTAATTTTTTATTAGTTTATTTTTTTAGAAATATTTATTACAAAATAAAGTATGAGTGCGAGAAATATAATTTAAATAATTTATTTTTAATAAATAAAAGTATTTACCCTTATAAAATAAGTAAAAATTTAAAAATTAAAAATTATTATTAAGTAATATATTTTACTTTAATTTTGAATCAATTTGGGTTTTGTAAATATTTTTTAATTAATATCTATCTTATTATTAATAGTTTATTAATTTAATTTTTGATCATTATTATAATATCTATCAATAAAATTGTTTATATTGAATTTATATGATATAAAATTATTAATATTATTATAACTAAATATTATATTCACATTTCAAAAAATGTTAAATATTATTATATTTTCAACGGTTATGACCTATGAAATGACAAAAAATTACAAATTTTTTTTATTATTTTATTGTTTAAATAAAACTTATAAACTGATAAATGCCTAAAAACATAAATCACTAAACTCCTAAATGACAAAATCTTTAAATACTTAAAAAATTAAACTGGTATAAATTAATAATAATTCATAAATTTTATTTTAATTTTTATTCAGTTTAAATTTAAATTTTTATTTTAATTATTTATCAGTTTATTTTTAAAGAAATATTAATTACAAAATAAATTTTTTGTTAGAAAGATCTAATTTAATTAAAACCGGTATACCCTAAATAATAAATAATAAAACTTATTTTTTTTCATTATATTTTAAATATTCATTTTAATTATTAATTTGTATATTTTTATATAAATATTAATTACAAAATAAATTATGAGTTAAACAAAAATAATATATATAAATTATTTTTCATCAAAAAAAAAATATAGATAAATTTTTAAAAGTAAATTTCAAAACAAAAAATCATTATATAGTAATATATTTTGCTTAGTTTCTGAATCATTTTAATATTTGTAATTATATTTTAAATGATATATATCTTATTAATAATAGATTATTAATTTATTTTTTGATCATTATTAGAATATTTATCAATAAAAATGTTTATATTGAATTTATATGATATATAAATATAATGATTATTATGACTAAATATTATATTCACTTTTGAAAAAAATTTTAAAATTATTATATTTTCAAAGGTTATATAACCATTGAAAATGTGAAAAAAATAAAAAAAATATTTTTTTATTATTTCATTCTTTAAATAAAACCTATACACCACTAAATGCCTAAACACAAAATTACTAAACTACAAAATTCCGATACCCGTATATAGATAATCTTTTAAATTGGTATACACTAAATAATAATTAATAAATCTCCTTTTTATTTGTTTTCATAAAAATTTAAAAAAATTATTTTGATTTTTAGTTTTTTATTTGTACATCTGTATAAATAATGAAATAAATAATGAGTTAAAAATATAATTTTTAAAAATTATTTTTCATCAAAAAATAAATAAGCTTATAAAAAGAATAAAAATTTAAAAACAAATAATTATTATTTAGTAATATATTTTGCTTTGCTTTTGAATCATTTTAGGTTTTGATATTATATTTTAAGTAATATCAATGTTATTTATAATAGATTTTTAATTTATTTTTTGATAATTATTAAAATATCTATTAATAAAATTGTTTATATTTAATTTATATGATATATACTTATTATGATTATTATAAATAAATATTGTATTCACTTTTGAAAAAAATTTAAAAATTATTATATTTTCTAAAGTTATAACCTTAAAAAATGAGAAAAAATAATAAAAATAAATTTTTTGTTATTTTATTTTTTAAATAAAACCTATAGATCATTAAATGATTACTTACTTAAATCAGTAAGCTCATAAACCCCGAAACCCCTAAATACAGAAACCTTTTAATAGCTATATTTTTACATATTAAATAATAAATCTGATTTATATTTCTATATATTATAATTTTAAATATTCATTTTAATTATTTATAGTTTAATTTTTTAGAAAAATTAAATCGAAATAAATTTCGAATGAGAAACATAATATTTAGCTAATATATATTTAATCAAAAAAATTATAAGCTTAAAAAAAGAAGGACAAATTTAAAAATTAAATATTATTATTTAGTAATATATTTTGATTTGATTTTGAATCATTTTGTGTTTTGTAAATATATTTTAATTAATAATTAGATTTTTAATAATAGTTTGTTAATTTAATTTGTGATCATTATTATAATTTCTATCATTAAAATTATTTATATTTAATTTATATGAGATATAATTTGTAAGATTAATATAATTATATATGGTATTCACATCTAAAAAAAATGTAAAAATTATTTTCTTTTCAAACGTTATAAACTTTGAAAATCAGAAAAAATCAAAATTTTTTTTTATTTTTATTATATGAATAAAACCTATAAACCACGAAATGCCAAAAAACATAAATTGCTAAACTTCTAAACGACAAAACCCCTAAATAATTTAAGCATTAAACTGGTATACTATATATAATAATTAATTAATCTCCTTTTTATTAGTATTCATTATAATTTAAAAGATACGTCTTAATTATTTATTAATTTATTTTTATAGAATTATAAATTAAATAATAAAATATTAGTGAGACAAATTTAATTTAAAAAAATTTATTTTTCATCAAAAAATATTTAAGCATATAAATTGATACAAAAAATTATAAATTTAAAATTAATATTTAGTAAAATATTTCTCTATGATTAAGAATCATTTTAGGTTTTGCAAATATATTTTAAACAATATTTATCTTATCAATAATTGTTTATTATTTTTTTATGATCATTATTATAATATATACCAATAAAATAATTTATATTGAATTTATATGATATATAATTATTATGATTATTAACTTCTTATTGTATTCACTTTTCAAAAAAAATTAAAAATTATTATATTTTCAAAGGTTATTACAACCTTCAAAAATTTAAAAAATAACAAAAATACTTTTTTTATTTTATTTTTTAATTAAAACCTATAAACCACTGAATGACTAAATACTAAAATGACTAAACTCCTAATCCCCGGAGCTCATAAATACTCAAAAAATTAAATTAGTATAGTCTAAATAATAAATCATAAATCTCATTTTTATTAGTTTTCATTAAAATTTTAAATATTAATTTTACTTATTTATCAGTTTATTTTTATAGAAATATTAATTACAAAATAAATTATTAGTGCGACAGATAAAAAATAAATAATTTATTTTTCATCTAAAAAATATATATGCTTATAAAAAAAGGCAAAATTTTAAAAATAAAAAATTAATTTTTATTAATATATCTTATTTTGATTTTGAATCATTTTAGATTTTATAATTATATATTAATTTATATCATTCTTATTAATACTTGTTTATTAATTAATTTATTGATCATTATTATAATATTTATAAATACAATTATTTATATTTAGTTTACATTATATAAAATTATTAAGATTATTATAACTAAATATTATATTCACATTTAAAAAAAATTAAAAATTATTATATTTTCAAAAATTATAACCGTCAAAATTTAAAAATATCAAAAAATTAAATTTTTTGTTCTTTCATTCTTTAGATAAAAACTATAAATCACAAAAGTTCTAAATACTTAATTCACTAAACTCCTAAACCACAAAACACCTAAATACTTAAACCATTAAACCGGTATATCCTGAATAAAAAATAATAAATTCCAATTTTATTTGTATTCATTATAATTTTAAATATTCATTTTAATTATTTACTAGTTTAGTATTAAATAATCATAAATTACAAAATAAATTATGATTAAGAGAAATAGAAATTAAATAATTTATTTTTAAAAACAAAAATATAAATTTATAAAAAAAGCCAAACATTAAAAGAAATTATTATATAGTAATATATTTTACTTTGATTTTTAATAAATTTAGATTTTGCAAATATATTTTAAATAATATCTATCTTATTAATAATAGTTTATTAAATTGTTTTTGATCATTATTATAATATCTAGCAATGTAATTATTTATATTGAATTTAAATGACTTGTAATTATTAAGATTTTTATAACTTAATATTATATTTACATTTGAAAATAATTAAAAAATATTTTATTTTGAAATGTTATAACCTTTGAAAATGTGAAAAAATATCAAAAATTATTAAATTGTTTTTGATCATTATTATAATATCTAGCAATGTAATTATTTATATTGAATTTAAATGACTTGTAATTATTAAGATTTTTATAACTTAATATTATATTTACATTTGAAAATAATTAAAAAATATTTTATTTTGAAATGTTATAACCTTTGAAAATGTGAAAAAATATCAAAAATATTTTTTTTGTTATTTCATTGTTTAAATAAAACCTATAAACCACTAAATGCCTAAAAAAGAAATCGCTAAATTTCTAAACGACAAAACCTTTTAATACTTAAACGATTAAACTGGTATACAAAAATAATAATTCATAAATCTATTTTTAATTTTTATTCAGTATAATTTTAAATTTTTATTTTAATTATTTATAAGTTTATTTTTATAGAAATATTAATTACAAAATACATTATTAGTGAGACAGATCTAATTTAATTTAGACTGGTATACCCAAATAATAAAGATTAAATCTCAATATTATTTTTTTATTATAATTGTAAATATTCAATTTAATTATTAATTTGTTTATTTTTATATAAATAATAATTAAAAAATAAATTATGAGTCAGACAAATATAATTTATATAAATTAATTTTCATCAAAAAAATATCGATAACTTTTTAAAAGAAAAAAAAATTTCAAAACAACGAATTATTATATAGTAATATATTTTGATTTCTTCTGAATAATTTTAGATTTTTTTATTATATTTTATTCGATATCTATCTTATTAATAATAGATTATTAATTTATTTTTTGATCATTATTAGAATATTTATCAATAAAATTGTTTATATTGAATTTATATGATATATAAATATAATGATTATTATAACTAAATATTGAAATCACTTTTGAAAAAAATTTACAAATTATTTTATTTTCAAAGTTTATAACCTTTGAAAATATCAAAAAATAATAAAAATAAATATTTTGTTATTTTAATTTTGAAATAAAACCTATAAACCACTAAATGCTTACATAGTAAAATTAGTAAACTCTTAAGGCCCAAAATGCCTAAATACATAAACCATTAAAACTCTATATGCTACTTAATAATTAAGAAATCTAATTTTTATTTCAATTTATTATTATTTTAAATATTTATTTTAATTATTTATAAGTTTATTTGTATAGAAATATTTATTAAAAAATAAATTATGAGTGCGACAAATATAATTTAAATAATTCATTTTTAATCAAAAAATATATATACACTTATAAAATAAGTAAAAATTTAATAATTAAAAATTATTATCCAGTAATATTTTTTACTTTAATTTTGAATCAATTTAGGTTTTATAAATATTTTTTAATTAATATCAATCTTATTATTAATAGTTTATTAATTTAATTTTTGATCATTATTATAATATCTATCAATAAAATTGTTTATATTGAATTTATATGATATATAATTATTAAAATTATTATTACTAACTATTGTATTCACATTTCAAAAAATTTTAAATATTATTATATTTTCAAAGGTTATAACCTATGAAAATGAGAAAAAATTACAATTTTTTTTTGTTATTTTATTGTTTAAATAAAACATATAAACCACTAAATGCCGAAAAACATAAATCGCTAAACTCCTAAATGACAAAACAACTTAAACTATTAAATTGGTATACATTAATAATAAATCATATATCTCATTTTAATTTTTATTAAGTATAATTTTAAATTTTTATTTTAATTATTTATCAGCTTATTTTTATAGATATATTAATTACAAAATAAATTATTTGTGAGATAGATCTATTTTAAATAATTTATTTTTTATCAAAAAAAATATATATGCTTATAAAAAGAGGCAAAATTTTAAAAACAAAAATTAATTATTTTGTAATATATTTATTTTGATTTTGAATCATTTAGTTTTTGCAATTATATTTTAATTTATATCTTTATTTTTAATAATAGTTTATTAATTTTATATTGATCATTATTATAATAACTATTAATAAAATTATTTATATTGAGTTTACATTACATATAATTATTACGAAAATTATAACTAAATATTATATTAAGATTTAAATAATATTAAAAATTTTTAATTTTTCAAAGGTTATAACCTTCAAAAATTAAAAAAAATCAAAAAATTAAATTTTTTATTTTTTTATTCTTTAAATAAAAACTATAAATCACTAAAGTCTTAAACACTAAAATCACTAAACCACAAAACACCTAAATACTTAAACCATTAAACTAGTATATCCCGAATAATAAATAATAAATCTCAATTTTATTTGTATTCATTAAAATTTTAAAATATTCATTTTAATTATTTATTAATTTATTTTTATATAATTATAAATTAAAAAAAAATTATGTGGAAGACAAATATAATTTAAATAATTTGCTTTTAATAACAAAAGATATAAACTTATAAAAAGAAGCAAAACACCAAAAAAGTTATTATTTAGTATTATATTTTACTTTGATTTTGAATAAATTTACGTTTCGCAAATATATTTTAAAAAATATATATCTTATTAATAATAGTTTATTAATTTATATTTTGATCATTAAAATAATATGTATCAATATAATTATTTATATTGAATTAACATGATATATAATTATTAAGATTATCATAACTAAATATAGTATTCACATATAAAAAAATTAAAAAATTATTATATTTTCAAATGTTATAACCATCAAAAATGAGAAAAAATAACAAAAATAAATTTTTTGTTATATCATTGTTTAAATAAAACTTATAAACCATAAAATGCCTAAATACATAAATCTCTAAACTTTTAAAACTTGAAGCCCCTAAATACCTAATCCTTTAAACTCATAAACTGTAAATATAATTTAAATAATCTATAGAAATGTTAATTACAAAATAAATTATGAGTTACAAATATAATTTAAATAATATATTTTTCATCAAAAAAAATATAAGCTTATAAAATAATGCAAAAACTAAAAAAAATTCTTATTTAGTAATAAATTTTACTTTGATTTTGAATTATTTTAGGTTTTTAAATTACATTTTAATTTATATCTCTTATATTAATAATAGTTTATTAATTTATTATTTGATAATTGATATATTATTTATCAATAAAATTGTTTATATTTATTTTATATTATATATAGTTATAATAATTATTAGTACTAAATATTGTATTCACATTTTTAAAAAATTTTAAAATTATTATATTTTCAAATGTTATGACATTTGAAAATTTGAAAAAATATCAAAAATAATTTTTTTGTTATTTCATTGTTTAAATAAAAGCTACAAACCATTAAATGCCTAAATACAAAATTAAATAACTTCTAAATCTCGAAAACCCTAAATAGATCAATTTTAATAAACAGGTATATCCTAAATAATAAATAATAAATCTCATTTTTATTTTTTTGATTATAATTTTAAATATTCATTTTAATTATTTATTTGTTTATTTTTATATAAATATTCATTACAAAATAAATTATAAGTTATACAAATATAAGTTATAGAAATTATTTTTCAACAAAAAAATATAGATAAACTTATTAAAAGAAGAAAAAAATTAAAAACAAAAAAATATTATATAGTAATATATTTTACTTTGTTTTTGAATCATTTTAGATTTTGTAATTATATTTTAATTGATATCTAACTTATTAATAATAGATTATTAATTTATTTTTTGATAATTATTAGAATATTTATCAATAAATATATTTATATTTAATTTATATGATATATAAATTTAATAATTATTATAACTAAATATTGTATTCACTTTTGAAAAAAATTTTAAAATTATTATATTTTCAATGATTATAAGCTTTGAACATATGAAAAAAAAAATATATTTTTTTTGTTATTTCATTGTTTAAATAAAACCTATAAATCACTAAATGCCTAAACACTTAAATCACTAAACTACAAAATCCCGATACCCCTATATAGATAATCATTTAAATGTGTATCCCCTAAATAATAATTAATAAATCTCATTTTTATTTGTTTTTATTATAATTAACTAAAAATTTATTTTGATTGTTTAGTTAATTATTTATATATATATATTAATTATAAAATAGATTATGAGTTAAAAATATAATTTATAAAAATTATTTTTCATCAAAAAATAGATAAGCTTATAAAAAAATAAAAATTTAATAACAAATAATTATTATTAAGTAATATATTATGCTTTGCTTTTGAATCATTTTAGGTTTTGATATTATATTTTAAGTAATATCAATCTAATTCATAATAGATTTTTAATTTATTTTTTGATAATTATTAGAATATCTATCAATAAAATTGTTTATATTGAATTTATATGATATATAATAATTATTATTATTATAAATAAATAGTGTATTCACTTTTGAAAAAAAATTAAAAATTAATATATTTTCAAAGGTATTAATGGTTATAACCTTTTAAACGTTATAACCTTTAAAAATATAAAAAAATAATAAAAATAATTTTTTTAAAATTTTTTTTTAAATAAAACCTATAAACCATGAAATGCATACATAGTTAAATCAGTATACTCCTAAACCCCGTAATGTCTAAATACATAACCATTTATCTTTTATATACTACTTAATAATTAATAAATCTAATTTTTATTTCTATTTATTATAATTTTAAATCTTCATTTTATTTATTTATTAGTTTATTTTTATAAAAATATTTATTACAAAATAAAGTATGAGTGCGACAGATATAATTTAATTAATTTATTTTTAATAAAAAAAATTATACGCTTATAAAAGAAGTAGAAATTTAAAAATTAAAAATTATTATCCAGTAATATATTTTACTTTAATTTTGAATCAATTTGGATTTTGTAAATATTTTTTAATCAATATCTATCTTTTTATTAATAGTTTATTAATTTAATTTTTGATCATTATTATAATATCTATCAATAAAATTGTTTATATTGAATTTATATGATATATAATTATTAATATTATTAAAACTAAATATTGTATTCACATTTCAAAAAATTATAAATATTATTATATTTTTAAAGGTTATAACCTATTAAAATTATAACAAATTATTGAAATTTTTTTTGTTATTTTATTTTTTTATATAAAACCTATAAACCACTAAAAGCCTAAAAACATAAATCGCTAAACTCCTAACGACAAAACCTTAAAATACTTAAACTATTAAACAGGTGTACATTAATAAAAAATCATAAATCTCAATTTAATTTTTATTAAGTATAATTTTAAATTTTTATTTTAATTATTTATCAGTTTATTTTTATAGAAATATTAATTACAAAATAAATTATTAGTGAGACGGATCTAATTTAAATTAAACTAGTATCCCTAAATTATAAATAATAAATAATATATCTCATTTTTTTTCATTATAATTTAAAATATTCATTTTAATTATTTATTTGTTTATTTATAAATAAATATTAATTACAAAATAAATTATGAGTTAGACAAATATAATTTCTATAAATTATTTTTCATTGAAAAAAATATATATAAACTTATTAAAAAAAGAAAAAATTCAAAAACAAAAAATTATTATATAGTAATATATTTTTCTTTGCTTGTGAATCATTTTTAGTTTTGTAATTATATTTTAATTAATATCTATCTTATTATTAATGGATTATTAATTTATTTTTTGATAATTATTAGAATATTTATTAATTAAATTTTATTATTAAATTTATATAATATATAAATATAATGATTAGTATAACTAAATATTGTATTCACATTTGAAAAAAATTTAAAAGTTATTATATTTTCAATGTTTATAACCTTTAAAAATATCAAAAAATAATAAAAATAAATTTTTTGTTATTTTATTTTTTAAATTAAACATATTAATCACTAAATGCTAGGGGTGCTCATAGGACGGAACGCGATGAGGATTACAAATATCCAGTCTCTTCCCATAGTTCGGAGATTTTTTTTTGAAAATCCAGACCCATCCCATATGTTGAAAATATCGGGATTAGATGGGATGAAGATCGGGGATTTAGGGTAGGAAAAATGGTTCCAGGACGGAACGTAGTTCAGACATTTTTTTCAATTTATTTTCTTCAAACCGGCCAAGTTAGTTCATTTCAAAACCTTTTGTTGTACCATTTATTATTCCTTATTTATGTATCTTTCGAACTCAAATTGGGCCAATTTTATTTTGTCCAATAAGCTGAATACCACAAACGAGTTCCTTACCTTGTCAAAAGCTTTGATGTGTAGAAAAGGATAGAAATGTTAAATAGAATCGGACCGAGTTGTGTGCTTAATTTGGTTCTTTGTTTTTTCACAAGTTGGCATTGTTCAGCCAAGTTAAAGTTAACCAAAATAGCAATACTACATTTTTTAAACAATTACTTAAAATATTAAGGAATATCTAAATATAACCACAAACATTGGCAGCATCAATGACTACTAAAGTAATTGCTAAAATTAGGCAGCTTATTATAACAAAAAAAATACAACTAATAACAACCATGATAATAATCATTTCAAAGGTCCGTCCCAGAACAATAACAAAAATCCAAACCCAATTAATTATCTCTTCTACAACTCCTCCCTTTTCTTCCTCCACGATAGAAGGAAAACCAAAGATGAAAATATGTTAATCATGTAGATATAAATTTCTAAGATGAAAGAGTAATAAAAAAACAAAATATTACCTTAAAAATTTAATACACCCATTACACATTTAGTTGGCCAACTATAGTTGGAAGAATATTTGGATCTTGTGACCCCTCTGAAAATTGTAATTGAACCATATTTTTATTAAATTGAATGAATAAAATAAGTAAACATGAAATTAAAATTTACAAGATTTGTATACTAACATGATTCATTAACATCAAGGTCTTGAACTAATTCTTCAATTTCAATAGGTTTGTTTGAGCTTCTCAACCAATAATGTAGACATATGAAAATTTCAATTATAATAGGTGTTAAAGAACTCCTAGATTTATCTAAAGTTCTCCCCCCGTTGATAAATGTATATTTGTAGGCCACAATAGATGCTTGGATAGAAAATACATCCCTTGCTACATTTGCCAAAGAAGGATACCTAACCTCATTTACCTTCCACCAGTTTAGAAGATCAAAATCAATTATATTTTTTTCAAGTTTGTCCTCAAAGTACCTATCCAACTCTTCCAAAGCTGCAACTTCTTGTTCTTTCTCCAATTCAACAAAAAAAATCATCGACAAAAGTTTCACTACCATCAAAGAAATCATCATTTTTTTTCAACACAGTAGAAGAGAAATCATCTTATTTTGATTCATCTTCATTTAAATCTTTATAATCATCCATCATCTCATTTAAAGCATTTATAACCTTTTTCACCAAATTTTTAGCCAATTCCTCTCCATAATGCTAAGTGTACTTAACCTTGAGATATTTGAGCTTATATAAAGGATCCAACACTACTGCTACAAAAAGCATAATATTTGTTGACTGAAGAGAACCCCAATATTTGTTGAATTTATGCCTCATTTTCATACCCATTTCAGACACCATTGTATCTCTACTATTTTCACAAAGCTCAATTTTTTTCAAAATTAGAATAATCTCTGGAAAATAAACACTAGAGGTAGAATATTATGAGGCAGAAAATTTACAAGTTACCTCATAAAAAGTTTTCAAGAAATGAGCCAAAATTTTGGCGTTTGTTAAGTCTCTCTCAGTTGGAACGGTTGAACCAAACTCCTTTCAAAAACCTTTTGTCTTTGTCCTCCAACTTATCAAATTCTTTTTGATATTATATATCAATTTGTAGCATCAAATAAGTTGAATTCCATCTTGTAGGACAATCTAATTGCAATGAAGATCCAAATGTCAAGTTTTATTCTTCAACACATAACTTAAACATATCAAATCTTTTAGGACTGCTCCTCACATATTTCACCACACCTCTAATTTTTTGAATAACACCCTTAACTACTACAATGCCATCTCTGACAATTAAATTTAGGATATGAGCACAACATCTCATATGAACATGCTCGCCTCTCAAAGGTACAACACTTTTCTTCGCAAGCCTTTTTTTTAATTGTTCAACTACAACATCATTATTTGATGCATTGTCAACAGTACCTTGATCAAATTTTGGCTCATCCCTCTCAACTCATCCCTCTCAACAAAACTCCTTAAACTCATCCCTCTCAACAAAACAAAAGGGAATTCATCTTTTTTGATCATTTTCACCAAAGCCTCCCTAACTAGTTGTTTATCAAATTTCCAACAAGTTAATTTGTTTTCCTCTGAACTAGTACCTTTAGTGAAACTCAACAAAGATTGTGACTTGTCTTTACCTTTGTGAGCTTCTATTAATTCTTTTTTAGTGGAAATTTCCTACAAGTCTTTCTCAAGTATTTCTATAAACCTGAAGTACCTTGATCACCTTTTTCCATGTATTCTTTCTTGCACCATATACAAACTGCTCTACCAGTTTCATTTCCCTCTAAATAAACTAATATCTCATAAGTTTTCCAAATAGCAGACTTATGCTTTTTATGAGCTTGATGTTAAGATGTACCTTGAATTTCTTTTACAATTGGAATTGAAGAACCTGTCGTAACAATAGGAGGGTTCGTGAAAAAATGATGATTGGATATTCCAGTACTTTGATCATTTGAGATGTGATCATCTTCAATTTATTATATTTTTCATTTACAGCTGGATTGTGCCATCTGCATTGCCATTAATTAATATGATATGTCAAGCATAAATACATATAAATATTTCAAACAAGCAACTCTACAAAACAGACTGTAACACATTCAACCCACGCATTCGGCCCAACCACAACACCACAACCAATACTCTACAAAACTGACTGAAACACAAAATAATAATAATAATAATTAATCACTCAATTCTCGTCAGAAAAACAAACCAAAAGGCTGGTGGCATCTGGGACACGTTGCCGGTAACCAAAAGTGCGACGGAAAAGGACTGGACCTAACTGAACACGGCTGGAATGGCATGAGGTGGCAAGGAACTCATCAGAAGAACAATAGGTGCGTCAGAATTGGATGGGCAGTGGCAGAATTGGTGGCATCTTCATGTTATATATATATATATATATATATTATTGGTTCTAGTATCGGTTTTTTAGGATGTGACGTTTCTCGGGATGGATATTGAATAAGATCCGGAACCATCCCAAAAGAAAATTTACGTGACACAATGGGACGGCAAAATTCAAAGTCAACGGATTTTTCTCAGTCCCAATTCTTTCGGGACAAGACTTCAGGTTGAGTCACGAATCTCACTCCCGTGAGCAGCCCTACTAAATGCATATAAAGTTAAATCAGTAAACTCCTAAACCCCGTAATTCCTAAATATATAAACCATTAAACCGCTAAATACTACTTAATAATTAATAAATCTATTTTTTATTGCCATTTATTATATTTTTAAATATTCATTTTAATTATTTATTTGTGTATTTATTTAGAAATATTTATTACAAAATAAATTATGAGTGGGACAAATATAGATTAAATAATATATTATTTATCTAATAAAAATATACGCTTATAAAAGAAGTCTAAATTTAAAAATTAAAAATTATTATCAAGTAATATAAGGTACTTTAATTTTGAATCAATTTGGGTTTTGTAAATATTTTTTTTTTAATATCCATCTTAATATTAATAGTTTAAAATTTTAATTTTTGATAATTATTATAATATATATCAATAAAATTATTTATATTAAATTTAAATGATATATAATTATTAATATGATTATAACAAAATAATGTATTAAAATCTCAAAAAATTTTAAATTTTTTATATTTTCAAATGTTATAACCTATGAAAATGATAAAAAATTATAGACATTTTTTTGTTATTTTATTTTTTTAAATAAAACCTATAAACCATTAAATGCCTAAAAACATAAATCACTAAACTCCTAACAACAAAACCTATAAATACTTAAACCATTAAACTGGTATACATTAATAATAAATCTCATTTTAATTTTTATTCAGTATAATTTTAAATTTTTATTTTAATTATTTATCAATTTATTTGATAGAAATATTAATTACAAAATAAATTATTAGTGAGACAGATCTAATTTAAATTAAACCAGTATCCCTAAATAATAAATAATAAATCTCATTTTTTTTCATTATAATTTTAAATATTCATTTTAATTATTTATTTGTTTATTTATATATAAATATTAATTACAAAATAAATTGAGTTGGACAAAAATAATTAATATAAATTATTTTTCATCAAAAAATTATTGATAAACTTTTAAAAACAAAAAAAATTTCATAACAAAAAATTATTATATAGTAATATATTTTTCTTTTCTTCTGAATCATTTTAGGTTTTGTAATTATATTTTAATTTATATCTATCTTATTAATAATAGATTATTATTTTTTTATGATCATTATTAGAATATTTATCAATAAAATTGTCTAAATTGAATTTAAATGATATATAATTATAAAGATTATTATATCTAAATATTATATTTACATTTAAAAATAATTTAAAAATTATTATATTTTTAATGGTTATCATCTTTGAAAATGAGATAAAATCACAAAAATAAATTTTTTGTTATTTTATTGTTTATATAAAACCTATAAATAACTAAATGCCTAAACACTTAAATCATTAAACTTATAAACCCCAAAACTCTATACCCCTTAAATACTTAAACATTTAAACCATCTTTAAAGGTTTAAGTATTTATAAATAATATATAAATATCTATCAATAAATAATAGTTTATTAATTTATTTTTTGATCATTATTATATTTATATTTATATTTAGTTTATTAATATCTATCACTCAAATTGTTTATTTTTAATTTACATGATATATAATTATTATCTTTATTATAACTAAATATTGTATTCACATTTGAAAAAAAATTAAAAATTAGTGTATTTATAAAGGTTATAAACTTCAAAATTGATAAAAAATTTGAAAAATAATTTTTTTTCTTATTTCATTATTTAAATAAAACATATAAACTACTAAATTCCTAAACACATAAATCACTAAACTCTTAAACTCCTAAATACGTAAACCTTTAAACAAGTATAACCTAAATAATTAATCATAAATCTCATCTTTATTTGGAGCTCGAGGAGGAAGCATTCTAACCCAAGAGATACTCTTTTGAAGATCATTGGAGCAAAAGAATGTGGAATTAAGAGGTAAGAATGAATTGACAAAGTGCCATAGATATGGACTTGTGGATATATGGGTATTCAGTTTTACATGTATTCCATTGCATAACAATGACATAGGCAAACGTTTGATGCTGCATGTCACACACATGCACAATCTTATATTTGCATAGTTTTAATATGATGCATCATTCAGGTTCCTCCAAAAGGCTTGGACAAATCCGAATGGAAAAGACACAGTGTGCATAATGACTCAATGCCAACTCAGAAGTGCAGGAATGCCAGGTGATTTTAGTTGTATTCGTACACTTGGAATTATTAGGCATTATGTTTTTTTATGTATTTTATGCATAGAATCATTAAGGTGCATAGGATTTGGTGGGCTAGCCTAAATTAGTCAGCTTTTTAGTCTCTAGTAAGTTGTGTGCCTAAATGATAAATAAAGTGTGTATTTTCCTAAAAAAACAAAAAAAAACTATAAACCATAAACTTTAAATCCTAAACCTTAAACAATAAACTATAACCCTAATCCATAAACCCTAAATCCTAAATCTCATGTTTTTCATTTTCATAATCAAATGACTAATTATTAAATTTAAATTGAAATTCACAACTTTTAGGAATTTCACAGTTTTATCTTTTTGTATATGTAACACAAAGTCATGACTCAAGGGGTGAGTTGTGGATTCAATTCTTTCTTGCTTTAGATTATTGTAGCATTAGCAATGGTCATGATTGTATATTTTGTCTCTAAAACACAAAATCATATCGATGAGAATATGCCATAACTTGTGTCTCTCTATTGAACATATTGCTATGGTTCTAAGAATGATCATGAATACATATTTAATCACTATAATAGTGGGTCACAGTATTGGATATGACCATAGTTGTGCATTTTATCTTTATATTGCAAACTCATTGCACTAGGAAGGATTATAACTTTGGACATTCCTCAAGAGCAAAAGTCACGACCCTAGAAATAGTTAAAGCTCGAGCACTACTATATATAACTTTCTATAGCTAAAATTCTTGGGATTGGAAATATCACTATGGCTTTTTCCTTTGATTTGTGATTCATTTGGAGCTTTTGAGGTATTGTGAGCTTGTAAACAAAACTCATTTAATATAAAAAGAAAGAAATTATACTTTTCATATCCATGAGGATATAAAAAAAGGCTTAGACATGCCAATAAAATTTATTTTTTGATTCTTGATTGAAAGAGAGCCCATACTTCTTGCCCTGCTCAAACTGGCTTGGGGCTAGTTTTGTTCTAATAGGCTACAAGGTTGTTATTTTTTTAGAGGTGAACTATGTTTTAAAAAAATTGCTTTGAGTGTGTGCAAGATAGATATTTTAGAAGAAATTTCAATAATCAATATAAATAGCATCCTAAACAACTAGCTATTTCAACACATAGGGGTACAACTTTGGTTTTATCTTTTAGCGTACATTAGTCAAATTACTTTTGATAGCCCAGTGATTCAACATCAAATATGATGAGACATAATAGAGATAAAGTAAAAGCTCATATTATTTTGGTTAGAGCTTTAGCAATCATTCTAGAGTTGAGAGAGGAACAAAATAAATTATTTTCATTATTCAGTATAATTTAAATTTTTATTTTAATTATTAAATAGTTTATTTTTACAGAAATATTAATTACAAAAAAAATTATTAGTGAGACAGATCTAATTTAAATTAAACCGGTATATCCTAAATAATAAAGAATAAATCTCATTTTTTTTCATTTTAATTTTAAATATTCAAATTTAATTATATATTTGTTTATATTTATATAAATATTAATTACAAAATAAATTATGAGTTACACAAATATAATTTATAAAATTATTTTTAATCAAAATAATATAGATAAACTTATTAAAAGAAAAAAAAATTACAAAACAAAAAATTATTATATAGTAATATATTTTGCTTTGCTTCTGAATCATTTTAGGTTTTATAATTATCTTATCAATGATATCTATCTTATTAATAATAGATTATTAATTTATTTTTTGATCATTATTAGAATATTTATCAATAAAATTATTTATATTGAATTTATATGAAATATAAATATAATGATTTTTATAACTAAATATTGAATTCACTTTTGAAAAAAATTTAAAAATTATTATATTTTATAAGGTTATAAACTTTGAAAATATCAAAAAATAATAAAAATAAATTTTTTGTTTTTTTATTTTTTAAATAAAACCTATAAACTAGTAAATGCATACACAGTTAAATAAGTAAACTCCTAGACCCCGTAATGCCTAAATATAGTAATCATTAAACTGATATATAATAAATAATAAATAATAAATAATAAATAATAAATCTAATTTTTATTTCTATATATTAGAATTTTAAATATTCATTTTAATTATTTATTAGTTTATTTTTATAAAAATATTTATTACAAAATAAATTATGAGTGTGAAAAATATACTTTAAATAATTTATTTTTAATGAAATAATATATATACGCATATAAAAGAAGTAAAAATTTAAAAATTTAAAATTCTTATTTAATTTTGAATCAAATTGGGTTTTGTAAGTATTTTTTAATTAATTTCTATCTTTTTATAAATAGTTTATTAATTTAATTTTTGATCATTATTATAATATCTATCAATAAAATTATTTATATTGAATTTATATGATATATAATTATTAATATTATTATAACTAAAATATTATATTTACATTTAAAAAAATATTAATTATTATTATATTTTTAAAGGTTATAACCTATGAAAATGAGAAAAAATTATAAATTTTTTTTTATTTTATTGTTTAAATAAAACTTATAAAACACTAAATGCCTATAAACATAAATCGCTAAATTATTAAATGATAAAACATCTAAATACTTAATTCATTAAACTAGTATACATTAATAATAAAGCATAAATCTCATTTTAATTTTTATTCATTATAATTTAAAATTTTTATTTTAATTAATTTTCAATTTATTTTATAGAAATATTAATTACAAAATAAATTATTAGTGAGATAGATATGATTAAAATTAAACTCTTATAGCCTAAATAATAATTAATAAATATGATTTTTTTTTTATAATTTTAAATATTCATTTTAATTATTTATTTGTTTATATATATATAAATATTAATTACAAAATAAATTATGAGTTAGACAAATATAATTTATATAAATTATTTTTAATCAAAAAATATAAATAAACTTTTTAAAATAAAAAAAAATCAAAACAAAAAATTATTATATTATAATATATTTGGCTTTGCTTTTGAATTATTTTAGGTTTAGTAATTATATTTTAATTGATATCTATCTTATTAATAATATATTATTTATTTATATTTTGATCATTACTAGAATATTTATCAATAAAATTGGTTATATTGAATTTATAAGATATATAAATATAATGATTATTATAACAAATTTTGTATTCATTTTTGAAACAAATTTTAAAATTATTATAATTTCAAAGGTTATAAACTTAAAAAATGAGAAAAAATAATAAAAATAATTTTTTTTTATTTCATTTTTTAAATAAACCCTATAGATCATTAAATGCTTACTTACTTAAATCAGTAAGCTCATAGACCCCGAAACCCCTAAATACATAAACCTTTTAATAGCTATATACTACGAAATAAATAATAAATCTCATTTTTATTTCTATTTATTATAATTTTAAATATTCATTTTAATTTTTTATATTATAATTTTTTCGAAAAATTAATTACAAAATAATTTTTGAGTGAGACAAATATTATTTAAATAATTTAATTTAATAAAAAATAAATATAAGCTTATAAAAAGAAGGAAATATTTGAAAATTAAATATTATTATTTAGTAATATATTTTGATTTGATTTTGAATTATTTTGTGTTATGTAAATATATTTTAAATAATATTTATATTATTAATAATAGTTTATTAATTTAATTTGTGATAATTATTATACTATCTATCACTAAAATTGTTTAAATTGAATTTATATGATATATAATTAGTAAGATTAATATAATTATACATGGTATTCACATTTCAACAAATTAAAAATTATTTTATTTTCAAAGGTTATAACCTTTGAAAATCAGATAAAATCAAAAAAAAATTATTTTTATTTTTATTATATAAAAAAAACTATAAATGACTAAATGCCTAAAAACATAAATTGCTAAACTCCTAAACGACAAAACCCCTAAATTAATAATCCATTAAACCGGCATACCATATATAATAAATCATAAATCTCATTTTAATTTGTATTCATTATAATTTTAAATATTCATTTTAATTATTTATTAGTTTATTTTTAATAGAAATATTAATTGCAAAATAAATAAAGAGTGAGACAAATATAATTTTAATAATTTATTTTTAATCAAAAAATTAATATAAGCTTATAAAAAGAAGTAAAAATTTAAAAACAAAAAATTATCATTTATTAATATATTTTACTTTGATTTTGAATCATTATAGGTTTTGCATTTATATTTTAATGCTATAAATCTTATTAATAATAGTTTATTAATTTATTTTTTGATCATTATTATAATATCTATCAATAAAATTACTTATATTGAATTTAAATGTCTTATAAATATTATGATTATTATAACTAAATATCATATTTACATTTGAAAAAAATTTAAAAATTATTATATTTTCTAAGGTTATATCCTTAAAAAATGATAAAAAATCACAAAAATAATTTTTTTATTATTTTATTATTTAAATAAAACTTATAAACCACTAAATGCCAAATCTTTTAAATATCTAGACTCCTTAACCCCAAAACTTCCTAAATACTTAAACCATTAAACTTATATAACCTAAATAATAAATAATAAATCTCATTTTTATTTGTATTCATTATAATTTTAAATATTCATTTTAATTATTTTTTAGTTTATTTTTATTGAAATATAAATTACAAAATAAATAATGAGTGAGACATATAATTTAAATATCTTATTTTTTTGAAAAAAAAAGCTAATAAAACTAAACAAAATTTGAAAAATTTAAATTTTTATTTTATAATATAATTTACTTTGATTTTAAATTATTTTGGGCTCTTCAAATATATTTTAAATAATATCTATCTTATTAATAATAGTTTATTAATTTATTTTTTGATCATCAAAATAATATATATTAATAAAATTTTTTATATTGAATTTACATCAAATATAATTATTAAGATTATTATAACTAAGTATTGTATTCATATTTTAGGACTATTAAATAATTATTATATTTTCAAAGGTTATAACCTTTGAAAATCACGAAAATTCATAAAAATAAATTTTTTGTTATTTCATTGATTAAATACAACCTATAAACACCTAAATGTGTAAACATATAAATCAATAAACTAATTAACACCAAAACCACAATAAACCTAAACCATTAAATAGGTATACCCTAAATAATAAATAATAAATCTCATTTTTATTAGTATTCTTTATAATTTTAAATATACATTTTAATTATTTATTAGTTTATTTTTATAGAAATATAAATTAAAAAAGAAATTAATAGTGAGACAAATATAATTTAAATTATTTATTTTTCATCAAAAAATATATAAGCTTATAAATGGATACAAAAATTTAAAATTTAAAATTAATATTTAGTAAAATATTTCACGTTGATTTTGAATCAATTTATGTTTTGTAAATATATTTTAAGTAATATTTATCTTATTAATATTTTTTATTAATCTTTTGTATGATCATTATTATAATATATATCAATATAATTGTTTATATTGAATTTACATGATATATAATTATTAAGATTATCATAACTAAATATAGTATTAACATTTAAAAAATATTTAAAAATAGTTATAGTTTCAAAGGTTATATCCTTCAAAAATGAGAACATATAACAAAAAATTTTTTTTGTTATTTTATTTTTTAAATAAAACTTATAAACTACTAAATGCCTAAACACGCAAATCACTAAATTCTTAAATCCTAAAACTCCTAAATATATAATCTTTTAAACCTGTATATTTTATCTTATTAATAATAGTTTTATTTAATAGTTATCTTATTAATATATTTTACTTTGATTTTTAATCATTTTAGGTTTTGCAAATAAATTTTATTTAATATCTATCTTATTAATAATAGTTTATTAATTTATTTTATTATCGTCATCATAGTATCTTTAAAAAAAATTATTTATATTGAATTTACATAATATATAATTATTTACATTATTATAACAAAATAATATTTTCACATTTTAAAAAAATTTAAAAATTATTAAGATTTTAAAGGTTATAAAGTTTGAAAATAAGAAAAAATAAAAAAATAAATTTATTGTAATTAGATTTTTTAAATAAAATCTATAAACCACAAAATACCTAAATTTGTAATGACTAAACTCCTAAACCCCGATGCCCTTAAATACATAAGCCTTTAAATTAGTATACTCTAAATAATAAATAATAAATCTCATTTTTATTAGTATTTATTATAATTTTAAATATTAATTTTAATTATTTATCAGTTTATTCTTATAGAAATATTAATTACAAAATAAATTATTAGTGAGACAGATATAATATAAATAATTTATTTTTCATCAAAAAAAATATAAGATCATGAAAAGAGGCAAAATTTTTAAAACAAAATATTATTATTTAGTAATTTATTTTAATTTAATTTTGAATAATTTTAGATTTTGTAATTATATTTTAATTTATATCATTCTAATTAATAATAGTTTATTAATTTATTTATTGATCAGTATTATAATATCTATTAATAAAATTATTTATATTGATTTTACATTATATATAATTAACAATATTATTATAACTAAATATTATATTCACATTTCAAAAAAAATTAAAAATTATTATATTTTCAAAGGTTATAACCATCAAAAATTAGATAAAATCACTTAAGTCATAAACACTTAAATGACTAAACCCCAAAATACCTAAATACTTAAACCATTAAACATGTATATCCTGAATAATAAATAATAAATCTCAATTTTATTTGTATTCATTATAATTTTAAATATTTATTTTAATTATTTATTAGTTTATTTTTATAGAATTATAAATTACAAAATAAATTATGAGGAAGACAAATATAATTTAAAAAATTTATTTTTAATAAAAAAATTATGAACTTATAAAAAAAGAAAAATATTAATATATATTATTATTAAGTAATATATACTTTTATTTTAAATAAATTTAGATTCTGCAATTATATTTTAAATAATATCTATCTTATTAATAATAGTTTATTAATTTCTTTATTGATCATTATTATAATATTTAGCAATGTGATTATTTAATTTGAATTTAAATGACTTATATTTATTAAAATTATTATAACTATATATTATATTTACATTTGTAAAAAATATTGAAATTTTTATATATTCAAAGGTTATAACCTTCAAAAATTAGAAAATTAAAATAAAAATAAATTTTTTGTTATATCATTGTTTAAATAAAACTTATAGACCACTTAAATCTATAAACTCCTAAACACAAAAGCCCCTAAATACTTAAAACATTAAACTCAAACCTTAAATATAATTTAAATAATTTATTTTTCATCAAAAAAAATATAAGCTTATAAAATGAAGCAAAAACTAAAAAACAAAAATTATTATTTGGTAATAAATTTTACATTGATTTTGAATAATTTTTGGTTTTGCAATTATATTTTAATTTATATTTATCATATTAATAATATCATATTAATTTATTTTTTGATAATTGATATTATATATATCAATAAAATTGTTGATATTTAGTTTATATTATATATAATTATAATGATTCTTATTACTAAATATTGTATTCACATTTTTATAAAAAGATAAAATTATTATATTTTAAAAGGTTATAACCTTTGAAAATGTGAGAAAATATCAAAAATAATTTTCTTGTTATTTCATTGTTTAAATAAATCATATAATCTACTAAATGCCTAAACATTTAATTCAATAACTTTGAAATCTTGAATTCCCTAAATAGATAATCCTTTAAAAAAGGTATACCCTAAATAATAAATAAGAAAACTAAATATTAGTTTTTTCATTATAATTTAAAATATTCATTTTAATTATTTATTCATTTATTTTTATTAAATATTAATCACCATATAAATTATGAGTTAGAAAATTTAATTTATATAAATTAATTTTCATCAAAAAATATAGATATACTTATAAAAATAACAAAAAATTTCAACACAAAAATTTATTATATAGTTATATATTTTGCTTTACTTCTGAATCATTTTAGATTTTGTAATTATATTTTAATTGATATCTATCTTATTAATAATAGATTATTAATTTATTTTTTTAAAATTATTAAAATATTTATCAATAAAATTATTTAAATTGAGTTTATATGTAATATAAATATAATGATTACTATAACTAAATATTGAATTCACTTTTGAAAAAAATTTAAAATTATTATATTTTCAAAGCTTATAACATTTTAAAATATCATAAAATAATAAAAATAATTTTTTTTTTATTTTTTTTTAAATAAAACCTATAACCACTAAATGCATACATAGTTAAATTAGTAAACTCCTAAACCTTATAATGCCTAAATACATAAACCATTAAATCACTATATACTAGTTAATAATTAATAAATCTAATTTTTATTTCTATTTATTATAATTTTAAATATTTATTTTAATTATTTATTAGTTTATATCTATAGAAATATTTATTACAAAATAAATTATGAGTGTGAGAAATATAATTTAAATAAATTTTTTAATCAATAAAAGTATTTACGCTTATATAATAAGTAAAAATTTAATAATTAAAAATTTTTATTAAGATATTTTACATAATTTTGAATCAATTTGGGTTTTGTAAATATTTTTTAATTAATATCTATCTTATTATTAATAGTTTATTACTTTAATTTTTGATCATTATTATAATATCTATCAATAAAATTGTTTATATTGAATTTATATGATATATAATTATTAATATTATTATAACTAAATATTGTATTCACATTTCAAAATATTTTATATACTATTATATTTTCAAAGATTATGACCTATTAAAATGAGACAAGAATAAAAATTTTCTTTTATTTTATTGTTTAAATAAAACCTATAAACCACTAAATACCTAAAAACATAAATCACTAAACTTTTAAATGACAAAACTTCTAAATACTTAAATAAATAAACTGGTACACATTAATAATAAATCATAAATTTCATTTTAATTTTTATTCAGTTTAATTTTAAATTTTTTATTTTAATTATTTATTAATTTATTTTATAGAAATATTAATTACAAAATAAATTATTAGTTAGATAGATCTAATTTAAATTAAACTGGTATACCCTAAATAATAAATAATAAAAATCATTTTTTTTCATAATAATTTTAAATATTCATTTTCATTATTTATTTGTATTTTTTTATATAATTATTAATTACAAAATAAATTATGAGTTAAACAACTATAATTTATATAAATTATTTTTCATCTAAAAATTATAAATAAACTTTAAAAAAAAATTCAAAACAAAAAATTATTATATAGTAATATATTTTCCTTTTCTTCTGAATTATTTTAATATTTGTAATTATATTTTAAAAGATATCTATCTTATTAAAAATCGATTATTGAGTTATTTTTTCATCATTATTAGAATATTTATAAATAAAAATGTTTATATTGTTTTTATATGATATATAAATATAATGATTATTATGACTAAATATTCTATTCACTTTTGAAAAAAATTTTAAAATTATTATAATTTGAAAGATTATAACCTTTGAAAATGTGAAAAAAAAATATTTTTTCTTTGTTATTCTATTGTTTAAATAAAACCTATACACCACTAAATTCCTAAGCATTTAAATCACTAAACTACAAAATCCAAATTCCTCTATATAGATAATCCTTTAAATCGGTATACCCTAAATAATAATTAATAAATTTTATTTTTATTTGTTTTCATTATAATTTAAAAAATTCATTTTGATTGTTTAGTTTTTTATATTTATATATGTATTAATTATAAAATAAATTATAAGTTAAGAATATAATTTATAAAATTTTTTTTTCAACAAAAAATTGATAAGCTTATAAAAATCATAAAAATTTAAAAACAAATAATTATTATTTAGTAATCTATTTTGCTATCTTTTGAATCATTTTAGGTTTTGATATTATATTTTAAGTAATATCAAAATTATTCATAATAGATTTTTAATTTATTTTTTGATAATTATTAGAGTATCTATCAATAAAATAGTTTATATTGAATTTATATAATATATAATTATTATGATTATTATAAATAAATATTACATTCACTTTTGAAAAAAATTTAAAAATTTTTATATTTTTAAAGTTTATAATCTTAAAAAATGAGAAAAAATAATAAAAATAAATTTTTAGTTATTTTATTTTTTAAATAAAACCTATAGACCATTAAATGTTTACTTACTTAAATTAGTAAGCTCATAAACCCCAAAACACCTAAATACATAAAGATTTTAACATGTATATACTACTTAATAAATAAAAAATCTCATTTTTTTTTCTATTTATTATAATTTTAATTATTTATAGTTTAATTTTTTAGAAAAATTAATTACAAAATAAATATCGAGTGAGACAAATATTATTTAAATAATTTATTTTTAATCAAAATAAAATATAAACTTATAAAAAGAAGAAAAAATTTAAAAATTAAATATTATTATTTAGTAAAATATTTTGATTTGATTTTGAATCCTTATGTGTTATGTAAATATATTTTAATTAATATTTAATTTATTAATAATGGTTTATTAATTAAATTTTTGATCAATATTATATTATCTCTTATTAAAATTGTTTATATTTAATTTATATGATATATAATTAGTAAAAATAATTAATTATATATAGTATTCACATTTCATAAAATTTTAAAAATTATTTTATTTTCAAAGGTTATAACCTTTGAAAATAAAAAAAAATCTAAAAAAATTGTTTTTATTTTTATTATATAAATAAAACCTATAAACCACTAAATGCCTAAAAACATAAATTAATAAACTCTTAAATGACAAAACTCTTAAATAATCAAACCACTAAACTGGTATACCACATATAATAAATCATAAATCTCAATTTAATTTGTATTCAATATAATTTTAAATATTCATTTTAATTATTTATTAGTTTATTTTTTATAGAAATATTAATATGAAAATAAATTTTTTGTTATTTCATTGATTAAATAAAACCTATAAACACCTATAATTGTGTAAACATATAAATCAATAAACTCATTAACCCCAAAACAATAATGAAATTAAACCATTAAATAGGTATACACTAAATAATTAATCATAAATCTCATTTTTATTAGTATTCATTATAATTTTATATATACATTTTAATTATTTATTAGTTTATTTTTATAGAAATATAGATTAAAAAATAAATTAATAGTGAGACAAATATAATTTAAATAATTTATTTTTCATCAAAAAATATATAAGCTTATATATGGATACACAATTTTAATAATTTAAAATTAATATTTAGTAAAATATTTCACTTTGATTTTGAATCATTTTAGGTTTTGTAAAAATATTTTAAACAATATTTATCTTATAAATAATTGTTTAATAATCTTTTGTCTGATCATTATTATAATATATATCAATATAATTGATTATATTGAATTTACATGATATATAATTATTAAGATTATCATAACTAAATATAGTATTCACATTTAAAAAAAATTTAAAAATTGTTATAGTTTCAAAGGTTATATCCTTCAAAAATGAGAACAAATAACAAAATTTTTTTTTGTTATTTTATTTTTTAAATAAAACCTATAAACTACTAAATTCCTAAACACTTAAATAACTAAATTTTTAAATCTCAAAACTTCTATATATATAATCTTTTAAACCTATATATGTTATCGTATTTATAATAGTTTTATTTAATATCTATCTTATTAATAATAGTTTATTAATTTATTTTATTATCATTATCATAATATCTATAAAAAAATTATTTATGTTAAATTTACATAATATATAATTATTTAGATTATTATAACAAAACAAAATTTTCACATTTTAAAAAGATTTAAAAATTATTAAGTTTTCAAAGGTTATTACCTTTTAAAATAAGAAAAAATAAAATAATAAATTTTTTGTCATTAGATTTTTAAAATAAAATCTATAAACCACAAAATACCTAAATACTTATTGACTAAACTTCTAAACAACGAAGCCCATAAATACATAAGCCTTTAAATTAATATACTCTAAATAATAAATAATAAATAATAAATCTCATTTTTATTAGTATTCATTATAATTTTCAATATTCGTTTTAATTATGTATTAGTTTATATTAATTGAAATATTAATTACAAAATTAATTATTAGTGAGATGAATATAAATCAAATAATTTATTTTTCATCAAAAAAATATAAGATTATAAAAAGAGGCAAAATTTTTAAAACTAAATATTATTATTTAGTAATTTATTTTAATTTAATTTTGAATAATTTTAGATTTTGCAATTATATTTTAATTTATATAATTCTAATTAATATTAATTTATTAATTTATTTATTGATCATTATTATAATATCTATTAATAAAATTATTTATATTGATTTTACATTATATATAAATATCAAGATTATTATAACTAAATATTATATACACATTTTAAAAAATATTAAAAATTATTATATTTTCAAAGGTTATAACCTTCAAAAATTAGATAAAATCACCAAGTCATAAAAACTTAAATGACTAAACCCCAAAACACCTAAATACTTAAACCATTAAATTTGTATATCCTGAATAATATATAATAAATCTCAATTTTATTTGTATTCATTATAATTTTAAATATTTATTTTAATTATTTTTTTTAATTATTTATTTGTTTAATTTTATAGAATTATAAATTACAAAAGAAATTATGAAGAAAACAAATATAATTTAAATAATTTATTTTTAATAACAAAATTATAAACTTATAAAAAAGCAATATATTAAAATATATTATAATTTAGTAATATATACTTTGATTTTGAATAAATTTAGATTTTGCAATTATATTATAAATAATATCTATCTTATTAATAATAGTTTATTATATTTTTTATTGATCATTATTATAATATTTAGCAATGTGATTATTTATATTGAATTTAAATGACTTATATTTTTTAAGATTATTATAACTAAATATTTTATTTACATTTGAAAAAAATTTTGAAATTATTATATATTCAAAGGTTATAACCTTCAAAAATTAGAAAAAAAAATAAAAATAAATTTTTTGTTATATCATTGTTTAAATAAAACTTATAGACCACTAAATGCCTAAACACTTAAATCTATAAACACCTAAACACAAAAGCCCCTAAATACTTAAAACTTTAAACTCGTAAACCTTAAATATAATTTAAATAATTTATTTTTCATCAAAAAAATATATAAGCTTATAAAAAGAAGGAAAAAACTAAAAAACAAAAATTATTATTTAGTAATAAATTTACTTTGATTTTAAATAATTTTAGGTTTTGCAATTTATATTTAATTATATTATCAATTATAATATCATATAATGTATAGTTTTATAATTGATTCATATCTATCA